>CM059866.1:41365901-41623573 GCA_030490815.1 Acer saccharum
TCCCCATTCCACTCACTCACCCAACAAAAATCTCCATGCCCATAACTATAAAAATAAGTCCTAATTGATCTTTAGGGAATGTTAGCTGAAGGTAAGGGTGAATTTGGTGCTCTATCAAGTTATTAATGTCTAATTCTATTCTTAGGTCCATTTTGTATACATCTAAGCATATTTCAAAACTAATCAAATTTTTGTGCTTAAACTACAACCACATATGTTTGATGAGTGTGCCTAAATACTAAGCGGTAAAATAAGCAAAATCTTATAAGAGTTAGAGTTGAGGCGAATTATCTAGACTTTTGGATTCGATGTCCTTGAAATTTAGTTCTCTTTAAGTGTGGAATTGCAATCTGATGATGTAACATCTTGAGCGACATAATTCTAACCTATACTCAGTGGTTTTAGCATGCATGTGTCTACATTGTGGTGCACTCAACATTGCATCTCATCCTATAGTTGGCTTTTAGTTATACGTTTGTGGGTGTCGTATATGCCCTCATGAGACTTCACTCATCCTCTAGTGTTGCCTAGGAGTTTAAAATGCTTATGGAACGTGTTAAGTGCTATTGTGTCACCCACGAAAGTGGTATTGTTTTTGTTTTTGTTGTTGTGTTTAGTCTTTAGTCGTAGGTTTGTTTGTTTCGGTTTTTGATCAGACTATTTTATACCTATATGAGGTCCCCCATTTTCGATCGTTTTCTCATTTTTTAGCGTATTTTTGTATATAATGTTTTGTTTGAGCCTTGTGTAGATACATAATCCCTACAATAAAGTTTTGAGCTTAAAGATTAGTTTGAGAGGTAAAATGAGCCAAAAACGAAAGAAATTGTATATGCTCATGCATAATGTACAACTTTTAGGGATCATATCTTCCTCCTCAGATCGAACCATGTTGATATCTTTATACATTCGGAAAGCCCCGGAAGTCTAGTTTCCAGAACATTTTACAGATTGCGATTCTGAGTTTTCTGCAGGATGTTATGCCCATTTCCGTAATGGTGCGCAATGCTGAAATGCTGAAATGCTGTCAAATCTAAATGCCTACTTTAAACGGTGGCCAGGCCGTCGAATCACTCTAAAAAGTCGTTTTTTAGGTAAATTTTAGGGACAGTTTCGTCCTTTCACCCCAACCTTCAGCCCTAACCTCCCAACACTATATAAACACCTTATTCTCTTCTCTCCCAATAGAATCCACACCCCACACTTCTTCTTCTTCTTCTTCTTCATCTTCTTCCACACCAAAAGAAAGAGAGAGAGAGAGCTTTCAAAGGCATCCATAGAGGTTTTTCCTCCATGGATGTCTTCCATTTCATTTTCTACCCATCATCCACCATATTTAGGAGTAGATTACATAGAGATAGGAGTGGGCTTTGGCCAATTTCGAGCTAGCAAAGGAAGGAGCTCTTGGAGGAGGTTTTTCAAGGATTGTATCTATTTCTCATTCTCTATATATTTCTTGTTTTCTTGAATATGTAATCCCCACTTGGGAATATTTGTAAACCTATTTTGTGCTCAATATATGTGATGATTGTTTTTATATCTAATTTGCGTTTTGATTCATTCTTGCTTTATTGAACATATCTCTATCTTGAAATGCATGTTTATGGATGATTGGAAATTGATATGTGTTCATGGATAGGATTAGGAGTAGATTAACTTAATTGTAGGAGTAGTTGTAATCAAATATCCTATTTGTGTATGTATGTCTTTGGAAGGTCTAAATTGCATGTCATGAATAAGTTTGGGTGACTTAGAGTTAGGATTGTGCCTTTGGAGGGGCTCTCCGGGCATAGTTTTGGCTAATTAGCTAGGAAGAGTGGGTGAACCTATTAATTGCCATATTAGAAGGGTTTGGTTCATTGTTCTTGTTAACAATTGGACTTTAGCTATTTCTCACTCTAGGGGCTCTAGGTGAGTCATGATTAGAGTTACAATTATTGGTCTTTGGCTATTTCTCATTCTAGGGGCTCTAGGTGAGTTATGGTTGGAGATACAATCACTCTTTCCACATTCATTGTACCTAACGTTGCCATTTTACAATAAATGTTAATATTGGGACTCAATTTTGCATCGGTTTGTAAAATGTGTTCACAAATGTTGGTTGCAGTTTCGTGTATGAGGGGTTCTTGGCACACTCTTCAACCGTTAGTTCTATGAATGGGTATAAATCAGATTGAGGCAAGAACGAGCCCTTAACTTTAATTGGATGTCCTTAATGTCTAACAACCAACTATTTGTGCACTTATGTATGGTGAACTTGTTGAACCTTGTGTGACCATTTTCATGCATCTCCCTTATCCACCATTTTATTTATCACTTTAAACACCATTCTTACCTTTCCATATTCTCTTTGTTTTTATTTATTTTCATTTTCATTCTCTACACACACACACACACACACACACACAGACACACACCGCATTGTACATACATTTCACACACACCATTCTCACCTTTCCGTATTCTATTTACATGCTTACAATAAACTCTAGAACTTGATACGGTTGACGGATCACACCTCCCTGAGGAACGATACCCTTGCTTGCCGCTTTACTAGTCTTTTGCTAGTTTAAAGCACATTGCGTAGGAAACCCCTTTTTAAATGAAATAATCTTTTGATCTTTGCGATTTCTTAACGACGGAAAAAGCGAGTATCAGTTTTGCTCGGGGAAGAGCAAAAGATGGATTTGAGGGTATTTGATAGTTCAATTTCTACACTTGGCGTAACCCCCATTTCCTATGTTTTGCACTCGTTTCTCGGGTAAAAATGAGTATTTAACAGCTAAATAAGCTTGTGCAGGTCTTCATAGCTTTCTAGGGGTATTCACGCAAAGATAGAGGACTTTGGAGCAAAAAAGGAGATTTCGAAGGGCTTAAAAGACCATGCGCGGTACATGTGTTCTAGTGTACTGCACATGTACCGCAAAATCATTCCAGATAAGTGCTGCGTTCTACTGAACCACAACACTCGTACAATGATTCTACTCTATAGTGTTGGCACGGTTAGTTGCGTTCTAGCGTACCACACCCATATTGTGATTTAGGCATGCCAGCTCAGCATTTTTATGGGATTCGTGCCCTAATTTTGTAGACCTATAAATATCCCATCTTCTCTTGTTTTAAAGACCTTTTTATGACTCTCGAGTTCCAAAACTTCCAAGATACCATTTTAAACACATTTCTCTACCAAATCATCAAAAACCATCCGTCAAATCTTCACCATAAAACCAAATCCAACCAAAACCCCCCAACCATCCACCTAGATCCATCATCAAGCAACCATCTTGGAGAAAAGGAGTTGGAGGAGGTAAGCAAGAGAAGAGGATTCCAAGCTAAAGGAAGAGGAAGCACTCCAAAATCGTTTCTTTCATATCTCTTTCTCTTTTACTATTGTATAAGCCATGTTTAGTGCACATTTTATATCTTGGATGGCTTTTACTTGTAATATGAACTAAATATCTTGAGCTAAGGCCAAAATGAAACCTATTCCATGACTATTAAATAAAGTCTTCATATTTGTGTGATTGTGCTTGTGTTCATTGTAAGGAAAATTTGTATGTTTAATGCTTTTGAGTGATTGGCTATCATTTGAATGATATTTGGTTGTTGTGTTATGGACCAAGAGGTGACGTACACAACATGCTTAACAAAATGTCCAATGCATGTCTAGTAAAATAGAGATAGGCGAGGCTATCTTGCATGACCCATTTATGTGAGCCATAGCTTTTAATGAATTCATGTGCATTTCCAGTAATCATCGATAGATAGGTTATAGGTGTATGTGGGTGTGACCTTTGTTGCTCGAGAGAGAATAGAGGCTAATTGTGGGTTAACACGGGTATACAACATTCACTTGCATAATCTAATTTATATGATAGTCTAAACTACAAATAGGATTGGATATGTGGAGTCAAAGCCTTATCTATCTCATTTATAATAATATAATAATATTCTCTTGTATGATTTGTTTTAGTTTAATTGCTTAGTAATTTGTTTTAATTTAGTTTAGATTTTAATAGTTAAAGTGACGATGATAGTAGTTATTCTAATTAATTTCAAGTTAGCCGTTTGTCAAGTTTAAGACACTTGACAGCTATTGGGGAGGGTATAAATGGGTAATGCTCACCCGTTAATGACGGTGAGCAAAAATGAACTTAATATTTAAGCATCCTGGTGTGATCATTGGCCTAGCAAATTCCACTAAGATCACATCAACAAATGTAAATGAACAGATATAGTAAACATTTGTGCCACGTGACGTAACATGATTGGTTTGTCTATGCCGTATGAAAAGAAGTTTCCTCTCAAGTCTTAATAAACAAGCCTCCTCTCTGCCCCTACAGTTTTAATTATAAAGCCCCTAGAATTTCTCTCTGGTTCACTAAGTCACTCATTTGCTCACTTATCCATTATCATCACTCGCAACAATGGTTCTCTCAAAAACAGCGTCGGACTCGGACGTCTCCATCAACTCCACCTTCGCTTCTCGCTATGTCCGGACCCCTCTTCCACGGTCCGCATCCATACATTTAGATAGCAATTGAATTGATCATGAAATTGATTTAGTTTTTGTTGATTGTGATGATTAATTATATATTGATTTGAATGTTGCAGGTTCAAGATGGCGGAGAACTCGATCCCGAAGGAGGCGGCGTTCCAGATCATAAACGACGAGCTGATGCTGGACGGAAACCCAAGGCTGAACCTGGCGTCGTTCGTGACGACCTGGATGGAGCCGGAGTGCGACAAGCTCATGATGGCCTCCATTAACAAGAACTACGTCGACATGGACGAGTACCCTGTCACCACCGAATTACAGGCAAATCTCTCTCTCTCTCTCTCTCTCAAGCTTTTCATTTTTTGTGAGATATATTTTGTGATCCAGAGGCATGGCCTCCTGCCCCACAAAAATGAATAATTAAATTATTGTTTAAAATCAAAGAAAATTAATTAATCCTATCGATCCAACTTTTATAATATTTATATTAAATTTTAAAGTTGAAAAATATTGAGATTATCTATTTTAAATTCAGTGGACACCAGTACAGTTTAAATATCTAGTCCGCCAAAGCTCCAAAGCTTATGGGGAGTAGCTTTTCTAAATAAAACTTAAAAAAACTAAAACTAAAACTAAAAAAAAAAAAAGTTTACTAGCAAAACAACTATATTTTTTTTTTTCTTTCAAAAGCTCTACTTCTAATGGGTTTAATACTAATAGACCTTTTATAAATAAAAATTTTTCAAAAACCCAACCAAACAAGATCTAAGAGAGGCGTATTGTATTGGGATTTTAATAGGTTTTTTAATAAGTTAGATAAGTCTGACAGTGTTCGATTAGAACTTTTAAGATTTTTTATACCAGTCCATAATATCTTGTGGTATTGGATCCAGACTTTCAAGATGCATCAAATTGTCTGGTGGTATTGGATTAAGATCAAGATTTGTGGGATTTCATAACAAAATGGATTGTCTTAGACTTTCTAGTGATAACTATAAATATTAAGACCCCAAAATTATCGTGCCCTCTCCCATCAAACTTTCAAGACTTTTTTTTTATATTTTTTAGCCGAAGAAGGCAAACAAACAAGGTCATGATTTACTGGCATTCTAGCAGACCTCTAACTCTAATGAGTAAATAATCAGTTATATATATCTAAATTAATATAAAAATTGGTAACATATTACGATCACAACACAGTAAAAGCTACAATTCATCATGGCCCTTCGACAAGGCGGATCAGGGGCTGTTGCATTTTCAGTCTTCATCAGAATCCATGGCTATTGACATGGTCCTTTGTTTATGCGCATTTTTATTGTGTTGATGACTATTGTAAAAAAAGTACATCTTGTTTGAGTTTTTTCAGCTTAGGCCAACTAATTAGTTTGGGTTTCTCAATTCAGGAATGTGCGTTAGCTAACAAATTTATAGAGTCCATATTTAAAAAAGTCTAAAAAGTCTTTAAATAAAGTCTAGATAATTCTAATAGTCTATAAATAAAGTTTAAAGACTCTTTAAAAAAAAAAAAAAAAAAAAAAGAGTTAAATTACATATTCCAAATTCAAATTCTAGAATATTTTGTAGTACTTTTATAAAAAATAGAAAAAAATTTCTTTCATATGAAAATTCTTTTGTTAAAGATATTTTAAAAAAATTCTTATGATAAAAAACACCTCTTGAATATTTTTCTAGAAAGTTTTGTAAATGATTTTAATTCTAAAATTGTTTTTCTAATAGTGTTTATTTATTTATTTTAAAAAAATAATAATAATTCCAATAACCTTTTGATATCAGTAAAAATATATTATTTAATTGATAAATAAAAGGATAAAACTCCAAATATAGTTAGTTTGTACTTTGTATTAGTATCGGCTAATATAGTAAACTAATGGTCTGAATTTTTCTATTAATTTTTTTTTTTATTTTACCCAATAAAAAGATAAAATTAATCAAAATCATCAATTTAGGTGAGGACAACAAACTTTGATAATAATAATAATAATAATAATAAAAATAATAATAATATCTTCTACCAGTCTTACCTGCCATTCGTGATTGAATTTGCAAAACAGACTTTGATTTATTTTATTTTATTGTTCTTTCTACCTTCTATTAACGGGTCACTTTGCCTCTCTATTTTTTTATGTTTCTTTAAAAAAAAAAAAAAAAAATTAATCATGCTTCCTTTTCAAATAAAAAATTAGCACTTGTTTGTGAATTTGACACATCTATTTTTTATTCATGACTCATGACGATATCATTCATTTAATTACATAATATCTATATTGTTTTGTTTTATTTTATTATTTTTAAAAAAGACTATTGAAACTGAAATCATAAATCATAAGGTCATTTCCATATCATTCACCACATCACTCCATAATTTACGTGGTGATGACAACTCATTTATCGTATCATTTGAGTTGAATTTTAGGTTAAATTTTGGATTATATGGTATTACTCTTTAAAGTAAAAGAGCCATTTATCGTCTACTTTGAAATGAAAAATAAAACCGTGTTTGTTTGAGATATTGAACTAGTGATGGGACAATGTGGGGTTGTGGACACAAAGTAACAAATACACAATTATAGAAGGTGTTCAATGGACCATGGGCCATAGCAGGGTATCACTTTCTGTCTTTTTCGCCCTACCAAACGCGGCACAACGGTCACTTTGATATCTTTGCGTCGCAAACTCGCAATAATTAAGCGATAAGAAAGAAATAAAAAATTCCTCTTGATTTGCATTCTGTGGGCCTTAATTCACTATTCATGCCCCCATGTGGTTGTCTAATTTAGGGATGTGGTTGATTGATGAAAACTCTGACAGCTTAATACTTAATTGATGAAAACTTCGACAATTCATGCCCCATTAGTTGTCTAATTTAGGGATGAACCTCTTTTGAGATGTGATACTCTATTCTTTCTTGGTGTCTCATTTGGAGATGGGTCCCGACCCTGACCTTGATCCTTTTCCCTTTCAACCTTTTTTTTTTTTATAATTTATAAATAATTTAATTAAATCTAAATTATTACAAATTAAAATAAATCAATGTAACTATTTATAATTCAATAACTAATAATGTTGTAACTAATTTGATCTAAACATAAACACAAATAAGTTTTGATGTTTTACAATTACACCATCAAAATAAAACCATCCCCAGTTTAGTTAGGTTATATGGTTCTTATAATTTATAATTTTTTAAAAGAAATATTTAACAAAAATTACCCAATAATTTTATTTATTTATTTGATATACTATACATGTGGATATAACCATTCAAACTAAAAATATTACTAGACTGAATAAGTGCCGGTTGAAGTACAATATTTTGGTGTTGTTGATTTATTGCAACTTTTGATTAATGCTCTAAGGCCAACTCCAACCATCCTTCATTTCTTCAATTTGAAGAAAATATTCACTCCAATCAATCTTCAAAATGAAGATCACAAATTGAAGATGGGGTTTGGTTTTTTCAAATTTGAAGACTTAAAATTGGTTCTTCATTTCACTATTTGCTTAAAATATTATTATTTTCTCTTTGCATCTCCTTTTCACTTTTTTAATTAAACTCAATTAATCATATATAATTTTTTATTTATAAATGTAATTAGTATAAAAATTATACCATTAGAAATATTTTGTTGAGATCTTTCAACCGAGTATAATATTGACTATATTTTAATTATTTTTAAATTTTAAATTTTTTATTAATGAACTAATAGGTATGTTAACATTCGGAACACTGAAGTAATTTTTTGCAACGAAGACAACCCGAGTTTAGACCTGATGCCGGTTCTGGTTTTGGTTTTAGTTTTGGTTCCGGTATCGGAACCAGCCTTAGAAGGTTCTGGTTTTTTTTTTTATATTACAAAATATTACATTTTATTTATTAAAAAAAAAATGTTAGAAAGGACGGTTCCGGTTTGGTTCGAACCGGACGGTTCCGGTTTGGTTCGAACCGGACGGTTCCGTGAAAAATGGAATTGGAACCTCCCTGGTCTCGGTTCGGTTCGGTTCAACGTTTCGATTCAAACCGGCGCCGGGTCTACCCGAGTTTGCCAAGATCATCCCTATGTTTAAGTAGTTGTCATGAACTTTGACGGTGTTGACAATACAAATGAATAAACTTCGACGCATTCGAAATCTTTTGTGACAAATTATAAAAAGATTAGACATTTTTAGATGTAATAAAAGTGAGTAAAATATAATCTAATAAGATAATGTAGAGAAAACAATTTTATTAAAGAAAGTTTGAAATATTATTTATAGAGTAAAATAATAATATTTTATTGTTTTAGAGATTGTAAAATGAAGAATCGTTGGAGTAGTAAAATTATAAAGATAGAATATTCTATTTTCAGTCTTTAAATTGAAAAAACAAAAAATGAAGACAGGTTGGAGATGACTTAAAAAAGTTTGAAAAAAAAAAATAAAAATAATTTAGTTAATTAGGGTCGCCGCCTCCCACCACCCGCCACGCTGTGTCGGTTTTGATTTTTGATTGTTGGTTACGCCCGAGGACGAAGCCTTGCCCCACGTGCTTTTGGAAAATTCTTTTATAGTCTTTATAATTAATTGAAATTTTTTATTTTCTTTTTTTAATATGAAAATTATAGAGTTTGCCTCCCAAACTTGACGAAATTAAAAATTCTGGCTCCCAGTTACACCGCATGTGGTGGTCCATCTAAAACCAGTAAGGGTTTGGCTAATGTACTCTCAAATGATATAGTAGTTAGTTTATTTATTTATTTTGAAATCTTACACAGATGGCGCCATGGCGGTTATTTGTTTATTTTGTACATGTCCTAAAAATTATAGGATGATAGTGAGAATGTTTTTATTAACCAGCACTTTCAGTAAAAGAGTCTTTGGTAACAAATATTTACAAAAATATCGTAATATAATTCAGTGACCGAGATCAATCGGAGAATGTATGATTTTTTTTTTTTTTTTTTTATTCTACTGTACAGAATCTGTAAGAATACTAAATAGCTAATATTTGTTGGATTTTAATCGTAAAGATATTGAATATCGAATATTTATTGTATCTTAACACATTCCAATTTTCATGTAAAACAGAATCGGTGTGTGAACATAATAGCACATTTGTTCAATGCTCCCCTTGGAGATTCAGAGGCTGCGGTTGGGGTTGGAACTGTGGGATCTTCTGAGGCCATAATGTTAGCTGGATTGGCATTCAAGAGGAAGTGGCAGAACAAGAGGAAAGAAGAGGGAAAACCCTATGATAAACCCAACATTGTCACCGGAGCCAACGTTCAGGTAACTCTAACTCAACTAATATAGTCTTTCTTCGATGCAGATGTTCGTACTTTGTTTCTGTCTAGAGCGTTTAACTCTGGACTCCTGATATAAAGAGTTATTATGAAATGCAATGTAATGCATGAGGTATTTAGCTCTAATTATAATGAAAATTTAATGCTTTTTAAAATGTAAAGAATATTTTGTGCATGAAAGGTATGCTGGGAAAAATTTGCAAGGTATTTTGAGGTGGAGTTGAAGGAGGTGAAACTGAGGGAAGGATACTATGTGATGGACCCTGAGAAAGCAGTGGAGATGGTGGATGAGAACACCATTTGTGTTGCTGCTATTCTTGGTTCCACCCTCAATGGAGAATTTGAAAATGTCAAGCTTTTGAATGATCTCTTGGTTAAGAAGAATCAAGAAACTGGGTATTCTCTCTCGTTCTCTCTTTAATTTTCGATGATTGATACAGTCACACGATTATAGATTTATAACTATATATATTAGGAGTATACAGTATATAAGACAATATTGTTTTGTAGATGGGATACTCCAATCCATGTTGATGCTGCAAGTGGCGGGTTTATTGCACCATTTATCTACCCGGAGCTGGAGTGGGATTTCCGGCTACCATTGGTGAAGAGCATCAATGTGAGTGGGCACAAGTATGGTCTTGTCTATGCTGGTGTTGGTTGGGTCATTTGGAGGAACAAAGTGGATCTGCCTGAAGAACTTATCTTCCATATCAACTATCTTGGTTCTGATCAACCTACCTTCACCCTCAATTTCTCCAAAGGTACGTGTTAGTATCGCTGATGCGTGTGTCTCTAATCATAACATATAACATATCAATTGGCAGGAATGCCGATCATATGTAATTTGACAATTAATTGTACTATATGTACTCGTGCCATGTTTCTTGGTTTGAGTCGTGTGCCCATCCCCTCCAAGTTCTTCATTTTGTTAAAGAGCATATAATTATGAGAAACTTTTAGAAAGATAGCTATTAAACGCTTTTGAAAAACACTTCTCAATAAGTGCTTTATAGTGAAACTTTACAAAATAGAAAGCGCCTTTTATGATACCAAAAGCACTCCCAAATGCATGAACTGTTAATTGGGCTGCATAATTATAATTTGAGTGTTGCTTTCTATAATGCAGGTTCTAGCCAGATTATTGCTCAGTACTACCAACTCATCCGCTTGGGTTATGAGGTAAGAACTGATGTGGTTTATGTCTTTTAATAAATTTATTGAATTCTTATTGTTAGAAGTTAATTAATAACAATAATGTTAAAAGTTCACTAAAACACAACAAATTGTATCAAACTGTGCACCCAAACAAAAACTTGTATATGTTCTTAATATGTAACAGCTATATATACATATTAGAAGTGATCAGCATTTGAAAATGCATTGATGCAACTCATGAATCTTCGTTCAACAGGGATATAGAAATGTTATGGAAAATTGTAGGGAGAACATGATAGTACTCAAAGAAGGGTTGGAAAAAACGGGCCGATTCAACATTGTCTCGAAAGAAGATGGAGTGCCTCTGGTAGCCTTTTCTCTGAATGACAACAGCCGCCATAATGAGTTCGAGATCTCTGACATGTTGAGGCGTTTCGGGTGGATCGTGCCTGCATACACCATGCCCCCAGATGCACAGCATGTGACGGTGCTACGTGTGGTCATCCGGGAGGACTTCTCTCGAACCCTAGCGGAGCGCCTGGTTCTGGACATCCAAAAGGTCTTGCACGAGCTTGATACTTTGCCTTCCAGGATCAATTCCAAGATTGCGGCTTCAGTCGGAGAGAATGTGGACAATGGAACGTTAGTTACGAAGCATAGTGACATAGAAGCAACTAGAAAGATTGCTACATATTGGAGGAAATATGTGTTGGAGAAGAAGAAGACCAATGGTGTTTGTTAGAGCTTTGAAGGTATTGAGTCGAATCGAAACGAATCTGATCGAATATGAATTTGCTTGATATATTATTTATGTAATGTTTTGAGTGTGTGAGACTGATTGAATGTGTAAGTGGGAATCCTTAATTTAAATATTGACTACTGTATTTTGTTTTGTGAATTGTGAGGTTGATTATAAAAATATAAAGTATTGTACCTATCCACCTTGAACTATTTCATAGTATTAGAGATTAAATAAAAGGTAAGATCTGTGTGCAGTGTCTTCTTTTCTAGGGGAACCGAAACAATTTAAGCACTTGGAGCACTTGCATTCGAAACCTGCAAAGGAAAGAATACAGTCCCTTAACAACAAACCGAATAGTCATCACCAAGAGCATCAAGAATCGGTCGTGTAATTACGGGATAAATGGTGCAATCTCATTAGGGCGATTTTACCAAGTGGTAATTAGACCGTCCCATTAAAGATTCCAAAGCATAATTGGCTAATTCTTTATGATAATCCCCATATAACGAGATCAACTGAATCAATGTCTCATAAAGATTCAAATTAATCATTGTGTTGATATTGCAATTGTGGATTAATTCAACTTTACTTGTCTCGTTTGTCTATATATGACATATGAGTGGGATCTTATAGATTTAGCAAGTTTTGTTTTCCCAATTTTTTATTATCGCATGGTGATTTTCTAGTCGTCCACAGACTACAGTTAGCTTTATATTTTACTAACTATATTTTATTATTTTATTTTTAGTTTTGCAAGTATAAGTAATAAGAACTTAGAGCTCTAGATTCTAAATTAATTTAACCACAACCCGAAGTTCTTGATTTTATTATAATTAATCAGAACCCAAAATTTTGGATTCCCATAATTAATCAAAACATGAAGTTTTTGATTCCAATTTAATTTGATTATAATCTTTGAATCAAGCATGGGTATTGATCCAATAAATTAAAAATAAATCCAACTAGTAATGGCAAACAACACTATAATAAAATCAAGTATAAAATATGGAAATTAAAAAACACTTGATTTTTATGTGGGAAACCTCCAACTAGTAAAAACCCACGAGACTAGTCTCGCTAGCCACTTAAGCTATATAAATCCACTATATGAAAGAATGTTACACCCTTGAGTGATACACGGACTCTCACTTTCGATAACTTTTGGCTATGGTCACTTCCCACTCACCACACTTAGTTCAATCCTTGTGATATCCCCGATCCACTACTCTTGGTGTGAAGACCTAATCTACCCCTCGGGACTTTTATACCGGGACTTGGCACTTGCTTATGTAACCAACACCTTGTCCATAATACTTTCCAATTTGTTTGTCACCCACCACTTGTGGTTACAAGACTTGAACTAATGAAGAGAGTAAAATATCTAACACTACAAGAAAAATGACATATAGTGACAAAAAATATGTCACAATAAGTGAAATATTTGTCACAATATCAATATTGTGACCAAAAATTTGTCACTAACAATTCGTCACTTATACCCCCGTTACTAAAAGTATTTGTGACGCTTATAATGTCATTGTCACTATGGTTAGTGACAATTATTTGTAGTTATCACAAACCATGATTTTTAGTGACAGATTTTTAGTGAACCCTACCAAGTGACAAAATAAAAATTATGTCACTGTACATAAACCTAGTGATAATTAACAGTTTGAATATTTTGTCACTATAAGCAAATATAGTGACAATTAACCGTTTGAAAATTTGGTCACTATATGCAAATCCAGTGACAGTTAATTATTTCAAAATTTTGTCACTATACATAAACTTAGTAACAATATATTGTTTACAAATTCTGTCACTATTTACAAATTTAGTGACGATTAATTTTTTAAAATTTTTGTCACTTTATCCAAACTTAGTGACAATTAATTCTTTCAAAATTGTGTCACTGTTTAAGAACCTAGTGACAGTTAACTATTTGAAATTTTTGTCATAATCATTGTTCTAGAAATCGGCTTAGGCAGTTCTGATCGCCGCTACTAGGCCTTATTCGGCCTTTCTAAGCAGCCATCCAACTGGTTGCCGCCTAGGCCGATTTCTAGAGCCAATTAATTGGCAAAATCGTTTTAAAAAAAAGAATTAAACTTGTTGGCAAAAAGCCAAAAATCGGCCTTTCTAAGCGACGGTGCCAGATCTACCTCCTCTTTCACCCATGCCGCTACCCCTTCATCAGATCTAGACCTACGTCATCCACCACCACCACATAACCTTCTTGAAACGTGTTGTCTGCACATAACGGCAACGAAGATTGATCAAGCAATGATCGATTTTCATTGAGTTTAAAATCGAAAAGAAACAAGAAGAAGAAGAGAGAGAATCGAAGAAAACGCAACCACCGCAGCCGTTGCCTCCTCCACTGTAAAAGCCATAACCTGGAGAAGCTTTTCGATCAGATCTTGACAATTTTTGATGAATCATTACAAAAAAGAAAATATATATTTATATATATTGTGTTAGATGTATTCAATCTTAATTGTCACTACAAGAAAAATAGTCTAAGACAACATTCAATTAGCAACATACATCAGGTAAATGTTACCAAAAGTCGCATATCGCAACGCGTGAAAAATGAATGTTGTTGAAGTGATTTACAACAACACACATGCATAAGTAGTCAATAATGGGAGACATATTGCAACGTATAACTGATGAATGTTGCGATAGGTTACGTATTACAACACACAATGCGAGTTGTTAAAAAATCACAATATATGACAACACACATTTTACGCAAGCTGTTAAACGACTTGTCTTTCACAACACACAACTTTGCATGTTGTTAAAATATTAGTTTTTCGCAACAAACAAATTTGCATGTTGTTAAATTTCTTGCATTTCATAACACACAAACCTGCATGTTGTTAAATGTCTTGAGTTTCGCAACACACAGACTTGAATGTTGCTAAAGTTTCTACATTTCACAACACACAATCTGCACGTTGTTAAAAGGGTTTATTTTCCGCAACACACAACTTTGCTTGTTGTTAAAAATGTGTCTTTCGCAACACGCACTTACTTATGTTGTTCAAAGTAACATATTCTGCAACACACCAATCTTATTGTTGTCATAGACTTATCTTTAACAACATACTTTGTTTTAATGTTGTCAAAACTCGGAGTTTTTACAACTAGATTATGCATGTTGT
This sequence comes from Acer saccharum, assembly GCA_030490815.1. Lineage (NCBI taxonomy): Eukaryota > Viridiplantae > Streptophyta > Magnoliopsida > Sapindales > Sapindaceae > Acer > Acer saccharum. The sequence goes on from CM059866.1 coordinate 41,380,770, forward strand.
TAAAAATAACTAAATATTCATTTTCAAAATATGGTGTTTTTAATGCTCATTATTTTTTTATATACTAATTAATTTAATCTAAATAGATAAAAATAAAATTTTAATATTTGATCATTTTATTTATATTATTAAAATATGTTTACTATAGCAATATAAATAGATATATAGCAATAACATAATTATTAGGGTAGTTACGCTACATTAAAAAACTTAAAATTTTGACTAAAATTTATTATTTAAATATTTAGTTATTTATTTTTATTCAATTCAACGACAGAAATCTATTATATATTATATTTGTTGTATGCATAATTTCGTCAATCGGACATGTCATCAAAAGAGACAATAGATGCGGAAGAAAGCGTTACCACATCACTCGTTGACCAGGTCAAAAGGAAAACACGGACCAGGGAATACATCAGGTCTCAAGTCAATATAAGTCAAGGGTGTGGTCGCCAAATCTGAACTAGTACTCGCCAGGGATAAAAACGTGGTCGCCGAAGGATAATACCCAGAAGTGAAGGTGTTCGCTGCATCAGTTTACTAAGCATAAACCGACTAGGCCGAAACGCAGATGAATGTACACAAACGAAGTTAAATTGCTTAAAGCATACCTAGAGGGGGGGGGGGGGGGGGGGGGGGGGTGAATAGGTTTTACACCTTTTTTCAAACCCTTGAACAAACATCCGTTTGTCCCTCAAGGTAGCCTTACACACAACACAATAAGCCAAGGTAGACATACATAGACAATACAATGATACAATCATAAGAGAAATGTCTAAGTATATCAACAAGTCATGTGAGGTAAAACATCAAATAAACATAACAACAAAATAAGCTTGTATTTCATAAGATGTTCAATGTGTTACAAGAGTGAGCAAAATGTCACTAAACAAATATTACAATATACAAAAGAATCAAGGATACAAATTGATCTATAGAATGAATACTCTAATCACACTATACAAAGACTTGATTCACAATACATCACAAGTAAATATTATGAATCAAGACAATAAAATATACAATTAAAATATAAGAGAAGAGATAGAAAGAATTAACACAAGGGATTTTTTAACGTGGTAAAACCTCCAAGGAGGAAACATCCACGGGTTGAATTACAACCATTGGGTACTATATTATTGGAAAGTAAACATAGAACATTCACAAAGTGACCAATCTTTAGCTCACCCAACCTAGTGAAGTCTAAGCCTACCCAACCCTATTGGAAAGTATGAAATCCCTCAATGATGCGGAACCACCATATATTGGACAACACACTCAACCAACATCGATGGTAGATTAGAAATTCCTCAAGAGTGCATACACATCCCGTGTACCCCGCTCTATCGGAGTCTATGTCTAACCATACGCCTAGGCCTACCAATATGTTAGCCAACTCCCTATCCAAGGCACTCTTGCCTCTAGGGAGCCTCCCATGCATGACTATCCGAGTCCTCCCGACTCTAGCCATGACTTCTTGCTTACCTATCCAAGTCATCCCGACTCTAGGCAAGACTTCTTGCTTGGCTATCCGAGTTATCCCGACTCTAACCAAGACTTCATGCCTTTTACAAGGACTTTCTAGTGTGATCATGTGAATGCAAATGATGCAAACATTCATTTCAACATAGAACATGTGATCAATACATTCTATGGCACAAATAGACCTAAACATGTGAAAACACAATTAAACAAGTCTAGATGCAAAAATCCATGAATAGAAACCTAAGCATGTGAAACACCTAACACATATACTCAAAGTCTCATTCACACATATAACACTTGAATCACAAAATGTTCATTAAGTCCTAATTCAAGATGCTATCAATATACAATCAAAGTCTAGATATATGAGATTAAAATCAATCAATGTACTAGACAAAAATATAGAGCAAGTTTTGAGATTTACATCAATCAAAACCTATATTCTCTAAATCACAAACAAATACACAAATCCTTGATTTCTTCAATCAAAGGACCAAATCAAATCTCAAAGTCATTTTAACACAAAATTAATTCAATTAAGTATCAAACAACCTAAGATGCCATTCTAATCACAATACAACTCACAAACAAATGTAAAACCTAGAATCATAAAATCTAGTCAACATAAGTCCATAAATTGAATTTCAATTGGAATGATAATCAAGCTACCTTTTCAAATAGCTTTCATAAAACAATAACAAAGATATAGAAGAAGAAACCCCAAGCATTTGGAAGGTCAAATAACAAGAAATCCCTAAGATGAGACCATTACCTCGGATTATGATGCTGGTTCGGAATTCAGTAGTCAACCACTGGAAATCACGATCAAACAGCTACCAAACCACTTGGAGATGTTAGAGGACTCAAATACGAACACTCTCCAACTTGAATCACTCAAATCCGACTCCGGATGAGGAAGATATGGTGTTTCGAAAATCTGAAATTTCAGAGGAGAGGGCTGACGGGAAATCTGATTTTTCTTCTTGGAAATTCAAAAATGAGAGAGAGAGGGAAGAAATAGGAGGAGAGAGAAGAGAGTTTTCGACCAATCACGTGGTGCCACGTCACCCCCAGGCCGTGGGGGGCGCGTGGCCCACACGGGAGCAGAAGGTGCTCCAGGCCGTGGGGCCCACGGCCTCAACCACGGCCAGCCCATGTGGCCCACGGCCTGGGCTGTCCTCTCCCGCGCACCCTCGGTTCGTCGGCCCGTATCTCGAGCGTCCGAACTCCGAATTCGAATCCGTTTTCAGATTACGAACCGTGACTCTCTCACGCACGAAAACGACTATACAACTTTGAAAAACGGTTGAGAAATCATCTCGGAAATCATCGATGAAGTCAACACAACGTAAGAGAACGTAAAGTGGCATAGTCAACACGTTTGGACTCGAAACCTTATGAATGAGTAACCGAAACGACCGGAACTCAATAAGGCATTGAATAAGAACATGTTCAAGTCCTAAACACAAAATACGGAAACATACAAACACAAATACACACACATATGCTAGTTTCCGGACATAGTCCTAGAAAATGCAAAACACAAAGTTTATTAACTAAATGTGAATGCATGAGCATATTTTGCCAAGTGTGTGAAAGTGAAATGTAAATGAAATAAAATCATGAAGGGACACACAAGAATGATATGTGTGAGTGTGTGCCTAGCCTTGTAAGAGATAAGAGGACATGTATACCTTTGTAGACCGATAATGTCCGAGACTCTTAAAAGCCGGCAACTTGAACGAATAATGGTTGAGACGTCCTTCGTCTTCGAAATCCTTCATTTACTAACCACTAAACATTACAAGTAAAACACGTTTTGATATGGAATTAATGCCAACACTAATTATCAACCTAACAGCAAAGATAAAACCCTAACTCACGGAAGACCTCTAACAATGAGGAGTTATAGAAGAAAAAGATAGGAAACAAATCCTCATCTGCGGCAACGTTGGATTCCAAATACAAAACCAAGAGGAAGTCCTATTCCCAACACGGAAAAAGTCAAGGAGAAACCCTAATTGTCATGTATAAATAGAACCACCTATCCCACAAGGAAGGGGTTCGAAAACTTAGAGAGAGAAGAGAGCAATTGTATGAGAGATCTGAGTGTGTAACGAAGCAATAAGCCTAGTATTATTTTTCCTGCCCTCTGGGGCGCCGTGGTTTTTTCCCATTCAAGGGTTTTCCACGTAAAATCTGTCTCTTGCATGCATTGATTACTTTCTTGCTTTTATTTTGAGTTGATATAATTGTTGAGTGCGTAGCAATCCAAATTTTATCGTCAACAATATTATATATAAATAATATATTATTATATTAAATAATATACTTTTATATTTTATTATTATTATCCATAATATATCATGTTATTATGAATGTTTTATAATTAGGGGTATTTTGGTTAAAATACAATTAACTCCATTCCATTCCGTTGTTAACCAAACAAAATAATACTTGTAAGGTCTCAGTTTATTGATTGGCTTTTTTCGTAGACAACCACAGTTGGGGTTTTTGTAAGGGTAACTTAGGCTCTCAAGACCTCAAGAAAAGAAGCACCAAAGGTAAATTCTAAGTGCTTGCTTTGCCTTGAAAAGATGTAGTTGCACACACACACATTCCATGCATATCTATACTTTGTGTATTTTTGTGTGTCTCTATATGTGTGCATTCATGTTTGTATATTATCTCTTCTTGTATTTTTTATTAATTGCATCTTAGGATTAGAATGCCATATTGCCATGTCATGATAGTCCTTAGGTTGCATTGTGTATGGGCGTTGTTCACCCGCCCTACAGGTGCTCTACGAATAGCGCTCATAAGGGGAAAAGAGCATTTTACTCTTAACCGCTCTACACTCGCTCTACGTAGAGCAGGTGAACAGCGGTGCCACTGGTTGATTTTTTATCAACTTTTGTTTCGCCCCAAATCCGCTCTAGAGCGGGTGAAAAGCAGCTCTCTAAACCCAAGAGCAACCGCCCCTAAGTTGCCTGGAATCCGCCCTACGTAGAGCGGGTGAACAACGGTCAAGGCATAAATTTTGCAAACTTTTCAAAACATCGTCATTTCAATATGATACACTATATATATGCCTCTTTCATTTTAGGTTGAGTTAGAGAGTTCAAAATCATATTTTTATTTAGCATATTTTTCCAAGAGAAAAATTTCACTAAAGAACTCACCTTTGATTACTCAAACACCTTTTCATGATCATCAATCATCATCTAGCATCATCCTTGATCATCTAGATATCATTTTGCATGGATTCTTCAACACACTTTGCTTGGTAAGTTTTTCACTAATATCTTACATATTTTGTGTCTTTCTTAACAAGCAATCTCATTTATCACTTGTATGTTATTCATATATATTTTAGATACAAGATTGAGATTACTGTATTGATTGTTTGAGAGTTGTTTTATGATAGCTTCATAGGATTGCCTAATCTATGTTTAGCTAAGCTTTATGATCTGTCATTTAGCTATTGATATCTATGATTATCTTAATTGCAATATTGTCATCCTAAATGGAATTTCAAAATTATACAATAAAATTAAAATAATTATAATATTCATATTTCAACTATAATTTTAAATTTAACATGAAATTAACATAAGGAAAAATAATAATAATGAAAGTCGATAGGGAATCGTCAACCCAATCACATATGTGATGAAATTAACAAATATCGTATGATATAAAATCTAAACCTATAAAATGGACTTAAAAAATATTTGTAAACTAAGAAGCGGCTAACGAATCTGAAAATTTTTGTTGTTCAACTATCAACATCAATTCACGAAACTGAGATTTCATTTCCTCCATAGTTTGAAGTTGAGATTTCATCGAGGTCAATTTAATCTCAAGATGTTTTATCTTTTCATTTGCTGCATCTCTTTGAATTCTCTCATCCTGTATCATCTTTAATGTCTCAATATGCGAAGAACATTTATCATTTTTTTTTTTTTGGATCAAGTGATCCCAAGACCATATGTTAAAGTAGAAACATCAGCTTTTGGACCAATAACTTCAGCAATAACTTGATTGAAGATTTCATTTTTAGATGCATCAGGTTGGTTTGTAACAAGCTCATCCATTTGTCTCTACAAAAAAAAAAATAAAGTTACATAATATCCAATTTAAATGCATACATATCACATTAAATTTATATTTGCAATAATCAATGAATGCTCAATGCAAATTTATGCTAGGCAAATACAAAAATGCTTAACTAGATGTGAACATAAAATACCCAACAATCATAGTTATTAAAAAAATGCCTAAATGAACATGTATAAATGCGCAATGAAAAATATGTTAGACAACATATAATGCTTAACTAGATGTAAAGAAATCTACCCAACAACCTAGTTATTATCTAATCCCTCAAACATTCTCCAAACTTCAAAATATATACAATAAATGTGACGTTTAAAGGAAAAGAACAATAAATGAGATGAGGTTCGTTCTTACTTAACAATGGAGACCATTAATGAAGACCTATGAGTGATGTGGACTTTAAATGCACGTGGGAGAGGGATGGAGAGTTAAAAATGAAAGTTTGGAATATTTCTCTCTTTAAAAACCCTAGCTTCTCTCACTTGGAAGTGATTTTTCTTGAAGAGTTGATAAGAGAAGTAAAAATGGTGATCTAGGGCTCTTAGTTCGGCTAGAAGATGAAAAGGAGTATATATAGGGTGCCCTAAATGAAGTGTCATCGTTTTGCACAAAAAACATGTCGTTGTAGTCTAAAGTGCGGCCCACAGGGTCCATCTTAGACCACACCCACTCATTGGAGATGCGATACACCTTAAAGTGCAACCTACAAGTGGCATCCCAGATGGCATCGACCTTCTGATTGATGGATGCAAGCCAAGGTGTGGTTTGCACCTCATGAACTCAAGTTGCATCGAGCCACTGCCCAATGGATGAAAGCTAGATTGCAATCACCTAGGATGCATCCCAGGTTACATCCACACCCTCTCAAGATGACATGAGATCTTTGGGGTGCAACTCACACCACAGTTTACGAACCGTGTCCCAAACTATTCTAAGAGAATAAGAGTCCTTCTCAAGCGGTCAATCCTGCGTACAAAGAAAAGCACACAAACGTTGAAACAAATACGCGGTGTGTATGATATATATCTAGAGGGGAGGGGGGGGAGGGGGTGAATAGATTTTAACTAATTTTACCCAATTTTCGTGTATAGTCAAGATTATGAAAATACCCCTAATAGACAATATAATATAGCAAGTGTAATATGGTGCAGAAATTAAATAACACTTGATATATACGTGGAAACCCAACCACTGGGAAAAAACCACAGGCTGTTTAGTGCGCCACACTCGAACCTCGAAATCCACTAATTGAAATGGAGTTTACAACCTATGTAGACCTCGTCTAACACTCCAGTCAATAACCCCCCACTTCTACCACGCGGGCCTTTAAAAGTGGCTCTAGTTCTAATTGCTTGAGGCCTAAGCAATCTTAGCCTCAAGTCTTAATTCTCAATGAAGAGATTATGCAACCTATGTGAATATGTAAAATATCCAAAATGCAAAGTAGAGCTAGGGAACCCTATATGCTTATCTAGGATAATAATATGTCAATAAAAATAATCCTAGATATTAAGAGCTAAATGACATGTCATAAAGCTTAGCTAAACATAGATTAAATAAACCTAAAAAGCTATCACAATACAACACTCAATCATGTCAAACACAACAATCTCTATTTTGAATATTAGATTTTAATCTAAGAACAAGCAAATAATAAAAGAGATGCCTTGATAAATAAAACACTAATTATAAATGATAATAGTGAAGAACATACCAACGTAAGTGTGTTGACCAAGACCCATGCAAGTAAACATCCTAACTATGCTAGAAAATGCTTAGATGATATTTTGATGCATATGAAAATGGGTTTTGAGAGTTAAAGACAAGTTGGGAGTTTCTCTCTTGAAGATATTTGTCTCTCAAAAGTGTGTTGGTTTTTTTTTTTTTTTTTACAAATTTATTTATCAGGTCATGAAACAAAAACTCCACCGTTTTTTTAAACCTTTATCCATATATATATTTATATTATCACACACACAAAATGCACAGCTTGCATAAATATGTATATATTTGATTGTTCAAAACGCACAGCTTGCATAACTATATATATATATATATAATTTAACAATCAAAACGCACAGCATTTGGATGCTGTAATGTGAGTGACAAAGGAAAATATCCTGTGAGGTGAGCTCACGATAGAAAAAATAAGTGATCCAATGATGTGCCATATTAAAGTCAAAGCAATCACAAAGTAAAAGAGCTCACATGCAGTTAATGCATACAATAAAAAGGCCTTGAAAAAATAAAAGCAAATTGTGGTGAGGCCGTGTGTGCAGCGTGTGATCAACGGGGACAGCGAGGTGTGTTTGGCGTGTGAGTGGCGTGTGGCCAATGGGGCTGTGAGCTGCATGCCCCTCACATGCCAAGCCACTCTTGGTGTGGCTTTCATGCCACACGAAGCCGACAATCGTTCTGAGAGATTTTCAATCTAGTTGATCTCGAAACTCAGAATTCAATTCCATCTTTAGAATATTGGCCCGGACTCAATCATAAATATAGAAAATTATATAACTTTCCAATTTAAGCTCGGAATTAAAATCCGGTTTCCGATAAAAACACGGAATGTCCCAAATGTCTCGGAAATCATCCGAAACATATAGAAAAGTCTTCGAATCGCTCGGAACTCATCTATGGACAAATCCACACATAAAAATATAACAAAGAAGTGCAAGTGTGAAATGTGACATGTGAAGAGTATGCACACAAATGCAAGTATGCTAAGTGAGTGTGTGCAATCTAAATTTCTTCAAAGAAAAATAAGCACTAGAGATATACCTTTGGAGTGCTTGACACCTTGAGGTCTTGAAAGGGCATTTGAGCTTGTTCCTCAATCACCTAAACTACCCTTACACATCAAACCCCAAAATGTGGTTTGTTCACGAAATAAGCCAATCAACAAATGGGAATCCTTACAAACGTGCAAGTGCAGATGTTTCTGATTAATAAACGAAAATGAATTTACAACACAAACACATAGACCGTAAATCAGAAATCAGATATAGAACAAGCAAATGAGTTCTTAAAACTCAAACAATGAAACACACATGCATACTAAGGAATCATGATGCACATGTGTGTGTGTAGTGAGTACAACTACTACATTAACAATTGTAATCAAGTTGTATGTGTATGCAATGAATGATGCATTACGCTACATTGACACAAATATGCAAATTGTTTGTGTGCTCTAATATAGTTGCTCAACGTTGCAGGGATACATATGAATGAATTGTGAGTGTGTGCATCTAATCTCTTCAAGAGAACAAGTTTAGTAGATATACCTTTGAAGCTCGGCTTTCGAAGATCTTGGGATGCCAATAAAGTTGTCTTCGATCACGATCACAATGTTGATGATCACATGAAGAACCTAAACTACCCATACAAAAGCACCCCCAATATTTTTAACACAAATATAAGCCAATCAAACAATAATTGCATTTACAATCTCCCTCTTTGACTATTTCGTGACAAAACCCAAATCTCACAACAACAAAAAACAAGGAAAAAGCTATTTACAACAGCATGCGTATCACAACCTCACATTACAAAGAGAGACCTAATCTAAACTTGCAAAGCGGTCTTCAATCTCTTGTAACCACACCTGTGATAAATAAATACAAACAACTTTTCCCAAACAACAAGTACATGTGAGATATTTAAAACAATGCAAAAATATGCAATGCTCCCCCTAAATGGGTTACTCTCCCTCAAAATGTAGCTATCCCCTTTTATGTATAAGGACAAGACTCCCAAAATTTCTCAAGACTTCTCCCTCTTTATGTCATGAGATAGGCAAAGGAGAACCCCCTTTTGGGTTGCCTTGGCAAAGAAAGCTACTCACAAATCAAGATGCAGACTCCTATGGACAAACTTTATACAGCCCAAGATATTGAGAGAGATTCAATGGGATTTTGTTCAGAAAAGGTTTGTGTGTGGAAGTGTTGCTTGGCTTGTACAAGCACTATCAAGCTCATACCTGAGAATCAATCAAAAGGATTTCATATGAAGTCAACTAAATTTGAACCCTTCTGTAATGATAAGAAGATATAAATCCAAGCATTTGAGTGCAAAGTGATCTATTTGTATCAACTTTATTCATTGCATAACCCATAATCAAAACACTTTATTCATTTAATTTGGAGGTCTTATTTAGCAATGCAACACAGCACATCATCAACAATAAAATTTCCAACCGTTTATGTTTTTCTCCTTTATAAACCTAGAATGTATGTATTTCAGTTTTTCATGCAAAGGTAACTCTTTTGATGGCTTACACTTGATTTTACATTGGTAGCCTTTTCCTACATTGGGCGGCTACACTCCATGCGTCAGTAGACTTTTTCAAGAGAGCGCTTAAGAATGAATATCATAAACATCATAGACAAGTAGAAAAATTTGAGGTCAATCAAATGTATTATTAAGAAGAACATTTGAGCTCCCTTTATAGAGTCATCCAGTCAAATCATGGAAAATTACACAGCCCAATAGACTAACTAAGTATTTTAAATACACAACCCAATAAACTAACTAAGTGTTTTAAACCTAGATGCTTCCAAAAGGCTTGTAAAGAAATTAACTAGTTCCCTGTAAGGATTCCCGTAATTTCTAATTGGCTTATTTCGTGATCAAACCATATGTGGGGATCCTTGTAAGGGTAGCTTAGGAGTTGGTTTATTATTCGAAGCCCTTTCAAAGACCTCGTCTTGATTAGCACCGAAGGTAAATTCTATGTGCTTACTTATCTTGAAAAGATAGTTGCACACACTCACTTAGCATACTTGTTCATGTGTGCATTCTCTTCACATGTCACCTTACACACTAGCACTTTGATGTTGTATCTTGTTGTGTGTATTTGTGTCTTGTAATTCGTTTCCCGTTAGTGTTCGGAAACATCCGTCCGCGCATGCACTAGAATGTGCTTGGTTTTGCGCGAAGACCGCCTATGGAGATGCACTTGGTATCTCCTTGGTTTTCACCTCTGTTGGTGATCGGCGGTCGTGATCGGCGGCCTGGCCGACGAATTAAACCGCCGTTTGAATTTGGCGGTTGAATCTCTTGACCTTTGCCTTTCACAAGGATCTTTTCAGCACTTTGAACATCTTGCATCAGGCCCTGTAAGGTGTATTCCTTTTTGTTCAAAGTGTAGTCCAATTTGAACTAATCAAAGGAATCTGACAATGAATTGACAACCATATCAATCTTTGTCTCACCATCTATCTCAGCGCCATGCAGTTCAGCAATTTTGAGATGTGCTATGACTTTCATCATGTGATCTTTCACAGCCTGTCCAGGTTTCATCCTAAGATTCATAAAAGCAGTCACTGCCTCTCTCTTAGTCGTCCTAGACTTCATAGCAAACATCTCCTCTAGAGACATCATTATATCAGCAGCGGACTCCATTCCTTCATGCTGCTGTTGCAACACGTCGGAGATAGTGGCCATAATGTAACATTTTGCCATATCATATGAAGTCTTCCACTGCTCATACTCATCTCTATACATTATGCTAGATTCATTATTAGGAGCAGGTGGTTTAGGAGTAGTTAGAACAAACTTATGTTTTTCACTTTGCAGCAACAACCCAATTTTCCTTTTCCATGTGACATAATTATCTCCAGTTAAAGTGTTATCTTTCAGGATGTTCATAAGTGATGGGGTCATGATTTCTGAATAAAACAAAACATATATAAGTAAATAATCATTATAAAGCACTTTTAAATATTTATCTTGAATTAAATAAATAACTCAATCATAAAATTCAACGGTGATCTAACACCCATAAATGTTACGCCTCCTTTGGGAGTTCGCACCATTTACTAGTTAGACTAGGTCCCACCTAATTGTTAACATAACAACCAGCGTTTTCAATTTTAGCCTTGCAATTTTACTGACAAGAACTCTTGGGAGGATATCAATAAAATTACATTGAGTGTGTTACCAAGATATCGACCCTCAATTTTCTCTCACGAAAATCCCTCCTTGGGGAGTAGATCTCGTTTGAGTCCATTGTCTAGTCTATCCTTGTAAGGAAGTATGTTGCTAAATTCCATTCATGGACGCCCCTTGGGGGGATTACCAATAAATAATAAAGCTCAACTAACCTTGGAGGCCATAGGTGTTACAAAAACACCTTCTCCCACTCAATTATTTAAGGCGTGTGATTAAATCCCATAGAATGATTTACCGAGTTATCTAGATGCCAATTTAGATACCTAAATCATTCAATGCATGTTCATACCAAAAGAGATATATGCATGGCACTCCTATTCTATATGTCATGTTATCATACAATAACAAATATTGTAATATTTAAGCATAAATTAAATAGCAACAATTTTGGCCCATCCTAGAAAAACAAGTAAATTACAATTGTCAGGAATACAAGATCTTCAGGTGGCCCATCAACCATACGCTCATCCTTCGGCCCAAACCCCATGGGCGTGCACGACCCACAACCCCACAAAGGGGCTGCCATGCGCAGCCCATAGGGCCTTCAAGGCTGCCGTGCGCAGCCCACCTTGCAATGGGCTTGCCATGCGCAGCCCAATCAACTCCTAGGGTGCGCACGGTGCTCGTTCATGGTTCCGGTTGCTTCGTTTTTCATCGTGTCTTCGAATCTTCAAGACCTAAATATATTACGGCAGTATAAAATAATAAATACTGCAGTATTATTTTTTTTTTTTTTTTATTCACTGCAGTACTTTTACACATAAAATACTGCACTAAAACTTTAAAAAAAACTGCTGCAGTAAATAAAAAAAAACTGCACATATTAAAAAAAAAAAAAAAAAAAAAAAAAAAACTAACAACTACCAAGAAGGAATTATGGCGATAATAGACCACCCTTCTTGTTACAACTCCGAAACAAAAATTACATTGAAAATCTAGGACCAAAATCGAGCAATAACAATCCACATAGAACATATATAAATCCATACATCACATGTAATTATATATTTGAATACCTAGAGTGCCATCTCTTTCTAAACATGCATAATCACAATTATAAGAAATAGATCCACGTATATATACGTTAATTAATTAAAAGGGTTCAACCTAGGCTCTGATACCAATTGTAGGGAAAAATAATAACAAAAGTGGTAAACGCAGCGGAAGCGATACTAAAAACGATTTAGTAACTTTTAAAATTTTTTCCTTTATGAACCTTAAACCCTTTTAATCAATAAACATGCATATATATTAACAAAAGTAAATTACCTTTTGTCGCGTGATCCGATTGACTTACGTCGATGGTAATCCGCAAGACCTTCAATCCGAGCACGAACGTGGATCACCTAGGAGCATGGTCTCCCTTTTCTTTGAATTGCAAACCTGTGAATGGACCAAACAAAAAACTTTCTTTTCTTTGTTAGTCACAAAACAATCAAAAGAATGTCAAAAATTATTCCGGTCACTTTTGAGTTCTCAATCTAATGATCGAAACTCGCGTGAACCTAGATCAATATCGTATACACAAGCTTATTGATGATTAAGCAATAGTATACTATCAAAGAATAATCTCACACTCCTTTTTGTCTTTTTAGAATAAAAACTCTCTTGGAATTAAGAAGAAGAAGAAAGAAATAAAAACTCAAGCACCATTCATTGTGGTGGCTGAATTCTATAAGTATGCTTATATAGGTGGCCAAAATTTCTTCCTTCTTTCCTTATAGGGTGGCCGAATTCTCTATGTGCTTTTGCCTAGGGTTGCCGCAATTTTCCTCTACAAAAGAGGAGTTGTATTGCACCCAAAAAACACATGTCTTTTAAGACTTCAAACCCTAATCCAACTCTTTTATTTTTTATTCTTTTATTTTGACTAAATAAAAAGACTCCTTATTTGATTAAATAAATAAAACTAATTTATTTATTTACTTATCAAACAAGTCTTTTACTTTTAGGAAAGATTTGTTTCTTTAATTAAACAATTAATCAATAAATTAATTAATTCTTATTTAATTAAAACAAATGAAACAAAATAATATTTTTAGGTTAAAACATTAACCTAGCCGCCCCACATATATAAGATTGGGCCTAATATTATTTTCCTATTTCATTTAATCCATTGGACTTTAAATAAAAAGCCCACATGTGAACCAGACCCATTCTTACTAAAAGAAACAAGCCCACATGTCTTTCATTAATATATTAATATAATTGAGCAGCCCATTACTTAAATAATGTGCAAATTATATTCTTAATATATTAAATGTAATTCTAGATGGACCCTTAAATTGGTCCGGTAGAATATATCAAGTGATCCATGCAAGTCCGTGTGGATTGGGGATCTTGGCGGGCCATCTAAATTTAAGCTTCAATAGGCATAACCTAATCACAATCAACAAATGATTCACTTAGGTCCAATCCATTAATTTTAACTCATTCCACTGAAGAGCTAAAACTGAACTCTTAAATAAAGATAGAAAAGGAAGATGCTCCTCATTCATACCCTAGACAATCATATTGGAGATAGTGTATCCTCGTGATTAATATCAGTAATCGCCAAGAGTTCATAGACCGCCTATAACTCTCCAAGTTACCATATTTACTCATATGACCACGTTTTGAACTTGGATATTTTGACTTGTCCAGAAGCCATGTTTTCAATAGACACTATCGAAAACTCAACGTTGAGATTTAATATCCAATTACCTCAAAACATCCATATGATGATATTATACTCTCATTTAATTAAATAGAGCCACGATGTCCATATCTATAAATGAAGTCCTCTATCGATTAACAAATGAATATCACCAAACTATCGAGGATAGACTATGCGATATAATCGTACTCATTGATAACTCAAATGATATCACTTGCAACCATAAGTCCATCATTTATCTCAGGATTAAGATAGACTCTCCGATTGTCCTGATAATGTAAAGACTATTATCTACTGACGGTTCTAGATAAAGCTTTTCATTGTGATCCAGTTCAATGCACCCAGTGCACTAGATCCTTTTGCTCGAAGACACTCCGATGATTTTAGACTCATCATACCTCATTTGATCCCACTCAAATGCTAGCAAAAGAATTCTACAACTTTAACAAGATAAAGGTGCCCAACCTTTAACTTAAGTTGTGAACATTATTCAAGACTAACTAAAGAATTGTATCTACCACATACATATCCAGATGTACGAACAATTCTTCTTTTCCCATAGTCTTTAGACCTTATGATTATTTACTTTGACAATTATAATATAAACTATAAATGCTATACGATTTGTTAAACCAGAAATCACTTTATTAATATGAAAAAGATTGTTAATTACAACATTACACTCTTGCTATTGAGCATAATCCTAACATGTGCAACTATCTCTTCAAGACAAGTAAGCACATAGAGATTTACCTTCGGTGCTTATCAAGACGAGGTCTTCAAAGGGCATCGAACAAAACTACCAACACCTAGGCTACCCTTACAAAGAACCCCAACATGTGGTTTGTCCACGAAATGAGCCAATCAACAATTGGGAACCTTACAAAAAAGTTTAATTGGAAGTATACCAAAAATCAAAGAATTCGTTTTTCACAAATTCACAATCACAAAACATCAAAATTTCACTAAGTTACAGAGAAATATGAACTCTCTCATTCTTAGTTTTTTCAAATTTCAACATTTTTCCTATCGAAATAAATTAAACAATACCTAATTGATGTTTCAATATATATATATATATATATATATATATATATAAATGAAATGGAAAAGATAAATAAAATCTTACCTTTGAATTGTTTAGCATGAAGTAGTAAAAGAAGTGAGCAGAAACATTGCTTATCTGACTGAAGCTGGGTTTAGACTTGGGATTGTTATGTTAAATTAAAAACATGGCAGTTAGATTTGCATTCATTCTTTGAATAAGTACAATTGTATAAATTAATAATTGATTTTTTTTAAAAAAAATTTAATAACAATACCAAAGACTTTTATACTTTTATATACATATAATTTTTTTTAAAAAAAACATTACAGAGGCCATGGCCCCTACTGACCTCTACACACTTCCGCCCCTGAATATGTCAATTAAATAATCATATTATTTAATAATATTTAATTAATCAATCAAATAATATATTAATTAAATAATCACATCATTTAATTAATTTCTAGAATATATTTAAGTTACTTTTGTAACATAATTAATTGGACCATCCAATTCTCCGTGAGCCTTGTTACTATCAATTGTAAAGCGCTAGCAAGAGGACCTAATGGACCCACAGTTTTGAGCTCCAATAATACTTAGGAAAAATTAATTAAACTCTTTAATTAATATTTCACAATTATTAACTTCGGAGTTATTCTACTAAAAACCCAAGGTTGTACTCTCGTAATTGTTGATGTTTTACACAACCAAATTATCAGTGTCCATCGATATAGATATTGCATATGGTATGATCCTCCACAAGTAGTTCATAATTAGAGCTAGGTCATAAAGTTCGTTATACCTCTCTAATTTTATATTTTCCTTTAAGTACCATTGATTCTCTAATGAATGATTATATCCTTCATTCCATTACGGAAGAAAGAGAGCTCTCTTAATCGTTCAAGTCCCAAATCAATCATTAAGGGAACTACTCATCTACTTCTTGCAAGAAGGAGTGGATTCTACTATTGTGTGCACACCTTCCCAGCCACAAGCCAAACCGTGATACCAAGATATGGAGTTATTGACCAGGAATGTTACTCCAATCTCACTCATGGTATTTCAAGAAATACGATCTAACTCAAAAGAGTCACTAAGACACTCAGGATTTAGATCACCCATATACAACCATTATTTGTCGATATATAGGAATCCTTTCAACTAACGAATCTTAATAATATATTCATTTAGATCATGGCTCAATCCTATATGATCACATCATATAAGGTGCCTCCATTCTCATAACAACATATGAGTAGCCTAGGATAAGACCACCATATATCACGGAATGGACCGCAGTTGTGGATTAACCATAAATAAAGTACCCAACTTTATTTGCTTTCTACGAACTCTTTAGATTGCATGTCTCAAAATGAATTTCTTTGTATATGACATTCATATACTTAGTTTGAGATTACATCCAGGAATCTTGGATGTTATCACATATAATATAAACGTATGAGTCATGTTAATTGAATGAAATAACTATTTCTTTTATTAATGAATTTATAACATTTAAAAATCACAAGCTTTTGGGTATAAATCTTAGCAATCTCCCACTTGCACTAAAGCAGGTGAGACATATATTGTAATCCCAGACACTCTAGGTGACCTTCAAAAACTTTAGCCGTTAAGGTCTTAGTAAATGGATCAGCATGATTATCTTACGACGCAATCTTGGTCACGGTCACATCTCCTCTCTCCATTATCTCCCTGATGAGATGATACTTCATTTCTATATACTTCCCTTTTTTTGTGGCTTCTTGGTTCTTTGGAATTAGCCACAGCGCCACTATTATCACAATAAAGTGCCATAGGCTTATCCAAGTCTGGAACAACTTCTGATAACTCAAGAACTTACAGAGCCAAACAACCTATTTAGCTCCTTCACAAGCTGCTACATATTTGGCTTCCATGGTGGAATCATTAATACAAGATTGCTTAAAACTCCTCCACACTATGGCTCCACCACCAAGGGTGAATACTGACCTAGATGTGGATTTCCTAGAATCCCTATCTACGTGAAAGTCAGAATCCATATATCCTAACGGGATCAGATCATGTTCTGAATATACTAACATATAGTTTCTCGTTCTCCGAAGATACTTGAGAATAAGCTTCACAGCCACCCAATGATCCAAACCTAGGTTAGATTAGAATCTACTGGCTACTCTCATAGCGAAGCAGATGTCAGGTCTCATGCATAACATAGCATACATGAGACTACCTACTGCTGACGCATATGGAACTCATCTCATATCCTCAATTTCTTAAGGTGTCTTAGGACACTGTTCCTTAGACAAGTGAACTCCATGCCTAGAAGGTAGATTACCTTTCTTAGATTTCTCCATCAAGAATTACACAAGAATCTTGTCGATATACGATGCTTGAGACAGTGCTAACAGTTTGTTCTTTCAATACCTTATTAATTGGATTCATAGAACATAACTTGTCTCTTCCAAATCTTTCATTTGGAATTGGCTAGCAAGCCAGCCCTTTACTTTCGATAATACTCCCACATCATTCCCAATGAGTAGGATATCATCTACGTAAAGGACTAGGAAAACTACTTTCTTGTCAATGATCCTTTTGTAAACACAAGGTTCATCAACATTTTACTCGAAGCCATAGGTTTTGATAGTGTAAGGTTTATAGTTTGTGTTGGCATTAATTCCATATCAAAATGTGTTTCTCTTGTAATGTTTAGTGGTTCGTATTGAAGAATTGAGAAGACGAAGGATGTCTCAACCACAATTCATTCAAGAAGCCGGCTTTTAAGAGATTCGTGCATCATTGTTCAACAAAGGTATTAAAGGACCTCATATCTCTTACAAGGCTAGGCACACACACACACACACATAGCATTCTTGTGTGTTCCTTCATGTTTAAACATCACTTATGTTTCACTTTCACACACTTAACAAAATATGCTCATGCATTCATACCATATTGGTAATATTTTATTTATTGCATTTTCTAGGACTATGTCTGGAAATTAGCATATGTGTGTGTATTTATACTTGTTTGTTTTCATATTTTTGTACGTGGACTTGAACATGTTCTTAGTTGATGTCTTATTGAGTTTCGGCTATTTCGGTTACTCATTCATGTAGTTTTGAGTCCAAACGATGTAGCTACGCTACTTTTCGTTCTCATTCGTTGAGTTGACTTTATCGACGTTTTCTGAGATGATTTCTCAACCGTTTTTCAAAGTTGTGTAGTCGTCGTCGTGCGTGAGAGAGTCACGGTTCGTAATCCGAAAATGGATTCGAAATCGGAGTTCGGATGCCCAAGATACGGGCTGAAGAACCAAGGGAGCGCGCGAGAAGACAGCCCAGGCTGTGAGGCCACTTGGCCTAGCCGTGAGGGAGGCTGTGGGCCCCACGGCCAAGGGGGCTCTCTGCCCCCGTGAGGCCCACGCGCCCCCCACGGCCAGGGGGTGACGTGGCCTCACACCATTGGCTAATTTGGTCCTTCTCTCTCCTCCTTATATCTTCCCTCTCTCTCTCCATTTGAAATTTCAAGAAGAAAAAGATTGAGTTTCCCGTCAGAAATTCTCTCCAAAATTTCAGAACTTCAAAACACCATATCTTCCTCATCCGGAGTCGGATTTGAGTGATTCAAGTTGGAGAGTGTTCGTATTTGAGTCCTCTATCATCTCCAAGTGGTTTGGTGGCTGTTTGATCGAGATTTCTGGTGGTTCCACACTGATTTCCGAACCAGCTATAGAATCTAAGGTATTGGACTAATCTTTGGGATTTCTTTCTTTTTAACCTTCAATTTGCTTGGGGTTTCTTCTTCTATATCTATGTTTATGTTTGGTAAAAGCTATTGAGAAAGATAGCTTGATTATCATTCTAATTGAAAGCCAATTTGTAGACTAATGTTGACTAGTTTCTATGATTCTAGGTTTTACATATGTTTGTGAGTTGTATTGTGATTAGAATGGCATCTTAGGTTGTTTGGAACTTGATTGAATCAATTTTGTGATAAATGACCTTGAGATTTGATTTGATCCTTTGATTGATGAAATCTAGGATTTGTGTATTTGTTTGTGATTTAGAGAAATCTAGGTTTTGATTGATGTAAATCTCAAATCCTTGCTCTATGTTTTTAGCTAGAATATTGATTGATTAAATCTCTTGTATCTAGCATTTTATTATATATTGATTGCATCTTGAACTTATACTTCATGAATATATTTTGATTCAAGTGTTGTATATGTGAATGAGACTTTGAGCTTATGTGTTTGGTGTTTCACATGCTTAGGTTTTATTCTCGTATTTTGCATCTAAACTTTTATTGAATGTGTTATCACATGTTTAGGTCTATTTGTACCATAGAATGTATTGATCACATGTTCTATGTTGATTTGATTGCTTGCATCATTTGCATTCACATGATCACACTAGGAAGTTCTTATAAAGGGCATGAAGTCTTGGTTAGAGTCGGGGTGACTCGGATAGCCAAGCAAGAAGACTTGCCTAGAGTCGGGATGACTCGGATAGGTAAGCAAGAAGTCATGGCTAGAGTCGGGAGGACTCTAATTGTGTGTGGTGTCCAATATATGGTGGTTTCGCATCGTTGAGGGATTTCACACTTTCCAATAGAGTTAGGTAGGCTTAGACTTCACTAGGTTGGGTGAGCTAAAGATTGGTCACTTTGTGAATGTTCTATGTTTACTTTCCAATAATATAATACCCAATGGTTGTAGTTCAACCCGTGGATGTTTCCTCCTTGGAGGTTTTACCACGTTAAAAAATATCTTGTGTTAATTCTTCCTATCTTTTTCTCTTATATTTTAATTGTATATTTTATTATCTTGTTTCATAATATTCACATGTGATGTATTGTGAAGCAAGACTTTGTATAGTGTGGGTTGGTGGATTCATTCTTTTGATCATTGTTGTATCTATGATTCTTTTGTATATTGTAATTTTTGTATAGTGATATTTTGATCACTCTTGTAACTCATTGAACATATATTGAAATACAAGCTTACTTTGTTGTTGTGTTTATTTGTTCTTATACCTCACACAACTAGATGATATACTTAGACCTTGCTCTTATGATTGTATTCTCGTATTATCTATGTATGTCTTCCTTGGCTTATTTTGTTGTGTGTAAGGCTACCTTGAGGGACAAACGAAAGTTTGTTCAAGGGATTGAAAAAAGGTGTAAAAACCTATTCACCACCCCCCCCCCCCCCCCCTCTAGGTATGTTTTAAGCAATTTAACTACGTTTGTATACTTTCAGATAACACTATCAAACTTGATGTTCCAAGATATAGATGCTTGCTTCAGTCCATAAATGGATCCTTACAACTTGCAAACCTTTTGCTCTTGATCTTCGGACATGAATCCCTTTGGTTGCATCATGTAGATGCTCTCATCAAGATTGCAATTCAAGAATACAGTCTTGACGTCTATTTCCCAAATTTCATAATTGAAATAGGCAACAATGGATAAGAGTATCCTAATAGACTTAAACATAGTCATTGGGGAGAAGGTCTCTTTAAAATCGACCCCCTCATTTTGGGTATAACCCTTTTGCCACTAGTCCAGCTTTGAAGGTCTCTACCTCTGTCTACTCCTCTCTTTCTCATGTAGATCCACTTACATCCTATGGGTTTTAATCCATCATGTAAGTCTACAAGTTTCCAGATCGAGTTGGAGTACATGGACTCCATCTCGAGATTCATGGCTTTAAGCCATTCCTCTTTGTCAGATTCTTCCATTGCATATTTAAATGACAATGGATCATCCACACTATCATCAGAGACGACACCTTGTGCCTCTACAATGCCTAAATAGCGATTAGGCTGTCATACAATCCTCTCACTACGTTTAGGTGGTTGTATGATCTGACTAACTGTTTGACTTCAGACATTAATGGAACAACAACTTTGTCAACAACTTTTGTTAACTGTTCACTGGTCGAACCAAGTTTTAATTCATTTAATACAATCTTACTTCAAGGCTTATGATCACTCATATAGTTTTCCTCAAGAAACGTTGCGTTTGTTGATACAAACACTTCGTTTTCTTATGGACTATAGAAGTATCCTCCTCTAGTCTATTTTGAATATCCTACAAATAAGCATACTTGTGAACGAGATTTCAACTTTCCACATTTGTTCATCAATACATGTACTAGACACCCCCATATGCAAAAATGTCGCAAACTAGCTTTACGACCATTCCACAACTCTATAGGAGTCTTAGGAACAGACTTAGATGGAACTACATTCAATATGTAGGCTGCGGTTTGTAGTGCATATCCCTAAAAATAATTTGGTAATGATGAGAAACTAATCATAAATCTCACCATTTCCATCAGGGTTCTATTTCTCCTCTTCGTAACACCATTATGTTGTGGTGTTCCTGAACCTGTGAGTTGGGATACAATCTCATGCTCAACCAAACAGTCCTCAAACTCTTGGTCAGGATACTCACCTCCACGATCTGATCGTAGAGCGTTGATAGTTTTGCCTAATTGGTTCTCAACTTCAACTCAGAATTCTTTGAACTTATCAAATGTTTCCAACTTACGTTGCATTAGGTAAACATATCCCTATCTTAAGTAATCATTACTAAAGGTGACATAATACTCATAGCCACCCCTAGCTTTAACATTCATAGGTCCACAAACGTCTGAATGTATAAGCTCTAATGGTTGTGTAGCTCTAAGCCCTTTTTAGTAAAAGGTCTCTTGATCATTTTACCTTCTAAACAAGATTCACAGACAAGTAAAGTAGCAATCTCTAACTGACTTAAAGATCCACCTTTTACTAGTCTATCTATCCTGTTAAGGTTGATATGGCCAAGTTTTAGATGCCACATATACATTTCATTATTTAGAGAAATCTTTTATCGCTTTGTTTTAGGTTTTTCAATTTTAAACAATTCGGTGTTAAGCAGTGATATATGAAATGATGGTCTCAAAACATACAAATTGTTTTTAATTAAACCAGAAATATCCAATCCGTTTCTAGAAATAATAACTGATTTATTACTAAAAGAATATGAATACAATTGTTCTAATAATTTGGATACCAAAATCAAATTTCTGGTAAATCTAGGAATATAATAAACATTGTCCAATAAAAGAAAACAATTATTATAAGCTAGTCTAACTGCTCCCACTGCTCTTACTGAAACGACATCATCTGTTCCAACGCGCATTGAGAAGGCCCTCTCCTCAGCTTTGTCTAAGAATCAGTCCAATGTAAAGAAGAACAAAAATGGTTAGTTGCCCCTGAATCTACTATCCAAGGTGAAGACTAATCTTCCACTAAACATGATCCAATGACAAGTAAATCAGATTTACCTTTCATTTTCTTCTTCTTAGAAAGCTCCTCGAGGTACTGCGGACAGTTCCTCTTCTAATGACCAACCTTGTCGCAATGGAAACACTTCCCTTTTGCTTTGTCGGTCGTGGTGCTCTTCTTCTTACTTTGAACTTGTTTCTTTTTGGGCTTAGCCTTTGCCTTGCCAGTAGACCTCTCCCTTTTCTTAAATCCAGAGGAAGATGGTTCAGCAACATTTGCCTCACCATTCTTACTTTTGTTGTCCCTAGTCATGAACTCAAAAGTTGTAAGCTCAATAAGCAACTGGGTCAGACTGAATTTCAACTTGTTCATCCCATAGTTGCTTTTAAACTCATCAAAGCTCTTTGGAAGAGTTGTCGGTATAATGCTCACTTGGCAAGCCTCATCTATAGCCCTACCATTAACTTCAGCTGTATTGAAATAGGACATCATCCCCAAGACATGTTCCCAAACTGATCATCCTTCCTTCATTCGAGCAATCATTGTGAAACGAACAGCTTCGTGTCGCTTTTGCTCAGAAGGTTGCCCAAACATGGCCTGCAATGACTCCATCATCTCATATGCTGTAGTCATTGTTTCATGCTTTGAATAAAGCACTTTGGTCATGCTAGCTAGCAAATAAATGCGGGCCTTTTCATTTTCTAAAATCCACTTTTGGTAGCCCTCAAGAATAGTTTGTTCTGCGTTGGTTGCAGGCTGTGGAGGACATTCCTTTGTAAGCACAAATTTAAGGTCTTTGGTGACCAAGATTGCAATAATGTTGTTTTTTCCATTTTGTATAGTTATCCCCGGTTAATTTGTCATTGACAAGTAATTGAAGTAAAGAAAAAGACATTGCTGAAATAAACATAAATAAAAATTTATTCATTCACTCATACATTTAAATCGTATATAAAATATTTGGCATATAATTAAACATGATGCAAGGAGCATGTTTAATGAACAATTAAAATACCTAAAAAGGTTACTATGCCACGAAAATCCAACATACCACAAGTAAGTGTTGCCTTAGGGTCGGTCAAGTACTAGCATGTCAGATCGAGACATTCTCAATTAAATGATACACCAGAATAACTCTTTATTTTTATATTATTTAACCATCGTTTATTTTAGTCATGATTTTAATTAACTATTTAATTATATCCTTGTGAGTATAACACATCATTTCAGATCTCTTAAACTTAACTTGAAAGTTGCTGCCTTAAGGTCAGTCACTCCCAAAATACATCAAGAAATTTGTAAGGTTCTCATTAGTTTATTGGCTCATTTCATGGACAAACCACATGTTGGGATTCTTTGTAAGGGTAGCTTAAGTGTTGGTGTTATTGCTCAATGCCCTTTGAAGACCTCGTCTTGATAAGCACCGAAGGTAAATTTCTATGTGCTTACTTGTCTTAAAGAGATAGTTGCACACTCTCACAACTTTGCATATGTTTAATCCTTGTATGTTGTGTGTCTTATTTTTGTGCATTAATGTTCATTAACATCTCTTCTTGCATGTTATGTTGATTGCATCTTGCATATCCAATTGCCTTGTCATGCTTAGACTTAGGATTGCATTTTTGCAACAGGCGCTCTCAAAAGCACTCTACAACAGCGCCCATCGAGCACTGTACAGACCTGATCAATTTAATTCGGTCGCTGTACAGGCGCTGTACAAAGCGATGTACGTACAACGCCACTTTGTTTTCCGGAGAGAACAGAGTTGGGGCGCTGTACAGGCGCTGTACAGAGGCGCTCTACGTACAGCGCCCAAGGCAAAATAGTGGTGTCACTTATCAAAACGATCACACTTCATTTTGATACCCTATATATATACCACTTTGACTTTAGGTCAATTAAGAGAGTTCATATTCAGATTTCATACTTAGGATATTTTTCAAAGACAAGAAAAATTCCAAGAACTCATTTTTAATTACTCAAACACTTTTTCATGATCATCAATCATCATCTAGCATCATCTTTGATCATCTAGATGTCTCTTTGCATGGATTCTTCATCATACTTTGCTTGGTAAGCTTTTCACTAATATCTTACATATTTTGTGTTTTTCTTAACGAGCAATCTCAATTTATTACTTGTATGATTTTCACATATCTTTTGATACAAGTTTGAGATAGTGTGTTGAATGTTTGAGAAGTTGTATTGTGATAGCTAATTAGGTTTTGTGTTTAATCTTGATTAGCTAAACTATTTGACATGTCATTTAGTTTTAATATCGAGGATTGTTCTAATTGCATATTCTTCATCTTAGATAAGCATATAGGGTTTCCATTGCTCTATGTTGCATTTGGATATTCATATATTCACTTAGAGTGTTATTCTCTTCATTGAGAAAGTAAGTCTTATGTGTAGCTTCCGGGATTAGGTTGCTTAGATCGCAAGCAAATTGGACTGGGTTTACTTATACTGAGATTAGGTAGGTGTGTGATTACTTCCGGGATTAGGTTGTAATCATTTTACACATTTAGTGGATTCGAGGTTCGAGTGTGGCTTACTTACTAGCCCGTGGTTTTTCCCGTGAGGGTTTCCACGTAAAAATCAAGTGTTATTTAATTTCCGTATTTTATACTTGATTTATTGCTTTATCTAGTTAGGGGTAATTTTGTAATATTGACTTCACACGAAAAATTGGGTAATAAGTTTATTCACCCCCCCCCCCCCCCCCCCCCTCTAGATAGTTTTATACACACCGTGCTATAATTTGTTTCAATTGGTATCAGAGCGGGTTCCTAGATATACATAGGTGATCCTTGCTTATTTTGGTGTGTTTTGCATTTTGTGTGATTTTTGATCATTCATACATTTGTATTCATTTTATTCATTCATAAATACTATGAGTGGAAACGATGGAAATGGTGGTGGCAACGAGGGTGCTTCTAGCACAAGGCCTCCACTTCTTACCGGGTTGAACTATTCCCAATGGAAAGGGAAGATGGAATCCTACATATGTCAAATTCACGACCGTGCATGGATGGCAGTGGAAGACAGATATGATCTACCCAAGATGACTCCCGATGGTGGAGGAGAAGAAGTTTTGAAGCCTAAGGCGCAATGGAGTCCGCAAGAGTTTGAGGCTTCAAAGTGGAATAGGAAGGCGATGCACGCCATCCTTTGTGCAATGGATGAAAATCAGTATAAGCTAATTCAGAACACTCAAATCGCGAAAGTGGCTTGGGATGTCTTGCAAGTTGCACATAAAGGAACCGAGGTGGTGAAGAAATCCAAGCTTCAAGTCCTCCAAACTCAATTCGAGTTACTTAGGATGGGAGAGGATGAATGCTTCAATGATTTCGAAATCAAATTCATGGATATCGTTAATCAAAGTCACAAACTCGGAGACCCGTATTCGGATAGGAGAGTCAAGCAGAAAATCATGAGATCTCTCCCCGACAGGTTCGAATCAAAGGTGACGGCTTTAGAAGAAAATAGTGGATATAAGGATATGAAGCTGAGTGAGGTGATTGGGAGACTTCTAGCTTATGAGTCTAGGAAAGGTCCTATCTCCACACCCACTAAAAAGCAAAAAGGAATTGCTTTAAAAGCCTCCAAGGATGAAAATGAGGCAAAGAAGATTGACTCTAATGAAGACCTTGCCTTGTTTGTAAAAAGGTTCAACAAGGTTATGAAATTTAGGAGAAAGGGCTTTAGATCAAAATGTCAAGATTTGAAGAAAAAGGGTCCTTTTAAGAAGTTTGAACCTAGGCAAGAAAGGACCGAAAGGAAAGGGGTCCGATGTTTCGAGTGTGGTGGCATAGGTCACTTTGCCCCCGAATGTGCAAATCACATTGAGAAGAAAAAGGGAAAAGTGATGGCCGCCACTTGGAGTGGAAGTAGTGATGACTCCATTGAGGGAGATGAGTCTTCGGATGATGAAGAGCTCATGGCTAATCTCCTAGCTTTTGCCTCCTCCCATAAAAGCAAAAGTGCTAGTGAAAAAGAGGAAATGAGTCAAGAGGAAAATGACTCAAGTGGAGAAAAAAGTGATTCCTCTTCTAACTCCATAAATGGATTTGTGGAGAAAAAAGTGCTTGCTAAATACCATGCCGAGTTTAATGAATTAGCAATCAAGAGCACAAGAAAGATCAAGATGTTGAGAGAAGAAAATCTTGAGCTTTCATCTCATAATGACCACTTAAGTGAACAAGTGGAAAAATTCAAGAAGATGGAAGATAAGCTAAGAGAGGAGTTAGTCTTATCTAGGAGGAATGAAGAAGGTTTGAAGAGGGAGCTTGATGAAGCTTTAGAATCTTTAACTAGGATGGATTCTAGCACCAAGAAACTTGATCATATACTTGGTGTTGGAAAGAGTCTGTGTGACAAGAGGGGTCTTGGGTATGAAGATGGCAAGAAGATCTCAACCTCTAACAAGACCGTGTTTGTCAAGAGTTTGAGGAACGAAGAAACTTCATTTGTGCAAATTCCTAGGAAGAAGTTAGAACTAGGACAATGTTCAAATGCTCAAGTGAAGAAGGTGCCAAGAAGGCAACCTCAAGCTCAACCCAATAGGGTCCCTCAAGCCAACATTCCTCCACAATTGGCTCACAAAGGAAAGAGACCAATCATGCAACCTCAAGCTAGAAAGCAATCAAGACCGGTTCAACAACGAAGATGGATTGAACCCATTCATCCACAAAGACAAGGACAAGGTATGATTCCTTATTTTACTCATATATGTCACTTTTGTGGATTTGATGGTCATATTAGACCACATTGCTTTCGATATATTAAAATGTGCAAAACTAGAAGCATGATTGAGAAGAAAAAGAAAAGAGCCATGATGCATGTTCCTAAGAATGATAATATTGTTATGCATGATCCTAGAACATCTAGAGCCCATGTACCAAAGACCACTAAGAAAGCTAAGATTGTTTCTAGGTGGATTAGAAAGAATGAAAATGTTTGCCATGTTGCTCAAATAGCCTTAAAGGCAAATTCTTCTAATTTTTGGTATTTAAATAATGGGTGCTCTAGGCACATGACGGGAAACAAGAGTTTCTTCGAGACTCTTGTTATAGAGGAAGGAGGATATGTCACTTTTGGTGATGGATCCAAAAAGAAAGTTGTAGGGAAGGAACAATTTCCGTTCCCGGATTACCCTCCTTATCCGATGCTTTATTTGTTGATGGCTTGAAAGCCAATTTAATAAGCATTTCACATCTAAGTGATGAAGGATATTCCGTCTTGTTTAGTAAAAGTGATTGCTTGATCCTAAAGCCCGATAGACAAACCTTGTTGAAAGGTATGAGATCTAGTGACAATTGTTATTGTCTTGAAGCTAGAATAGTCTCAAACAATGTGTCCATGGATGAGCAAATAGAGTTGTGGCATGAAAGACTTGGCCACATGAACTTTAGGGATTTAAGAACCCTTGAAAATTTCAATTGTGTGCGTGGCCTCCCTAAGTTTGGGAAGAAAGCCAATGGAATTTGTGGACCTTGCCAACAAGGAAAACAAACCAAGAGCATGCACAAAAAGGGCAAGTATCTCTCCACCAAGAAGCCCCTTAAAGCTTCTCCATATAGATCTCATGGGTCCTATGCAAACCGAGAGTTTAGGTGGAAAAATATACATTTTTGTTTGTGTTGATGATTTCTTTAGATTTACATGGACATATTTTCTTAGAGAAAAATCTGAAACTTTTGATAAGTTTAAAATGCTTTGTACTAAAATACAAAATGAAATAAATTCTAACATTAAAAGCATTAAACGAATTAGAAGTGACCATGGGATGGAATTTGAGAATGCCTCTTTTGAAAGCTATTGCAATAGCTTAGGCATCTCCCATGAGTTCTCGGCTCCTAGGACACCTTAACAAAATGGAGCTGTTGAGAGGAAGAATAAGGTCCTTTAAGAGATGGCCCAAGTGATGTTGCTTAGCAACAATGTCCCTAGGAACCTATGGGCCGAAGCTGTCAATACGGCTTGCTATATAGGGAATCGTGTTTTCCTAAGGCCCAAATCTAGAAACACCTCCTATGAGTTATGGAAGGGTAGGAAGCCAAATGTTAGCTACTTCCACACATTTGGAAGCAAATGCTACATTTAAAATGACCATGATCAACTTGGCAAGTTTGATGCTAAGAGTGATGAGGGTATCTTTATTAGCTATGCCTTGAATAGTAGAGCCTATAGAGTTTTTAACTTGAAGACTTGAACCGTCATGGAATCATCGAATGTTGTCATTGATGATACAAGGCTCAAGTTTAATGACCATAAGGAGGAGGAAGTTTTAAAGGATGACTCTCCTTTGGAAAGGGTTGTGGTGACTCCTAATGTTGGGACGTCCAATGACAATAATGATGTCACACAACCTATTACTAGAGTCCCTCTCTTGGACTCTAATGAACCCGCTCCATGGGTTAGAAGACTCCATAACAAAGAGGATGTTATTGGAGATGTGAATGAGGGTGTTAGGACTAGGCGTCAAATAGCTAATCTCATTAGCTTTACATGCTACACCTCTCAAATTGAACCCAAAGAGGTTGATGAAGCCTTGAATGATGAATTTTGGGTTCTTGCCATGTAAGAAGAGCTAAACCAATTCGAAAGGAATGAGGTTTGGACTCTAGTTCCTAGGCCTAAAAGCTCACATGTGATAGGAACTAAGTGGATTTATAGGAACAAATCCGATGAGAATGGCAACATAGTGCAGAACAAGGCTAGGCTTGTAGCATAAGGGTACTCTTAAATTGAGGGTATCGACTTTGAGGAGACTTTTGCTCCCATTGCCCGTTTAGAGTCCATTAGGCTTCTCTTGTCCATTTCTTGTGTGCACAAGTTCAAATTGCACCAAATGGATGTCAATAGTGCCTTCCTCAATGGCTTCTTGCAAGATGAAGTGTTTGTTGAACAACCCAAGGGGTTTGTGGATGCACACCACCCCAACCATGTTTATCACCTCAAGAAGGCTCTATATGGGTTGAAACAAGCACCGAGGGCTTGGTATGAGCGCCTCACTCAATTTCTTGTTGACAATAACTACACAAGGGGTAGTGTTGACAAGACGCTATTCATCAAGAAAGACAATGATGAGCTTTTCATAGCTCAAATATATGTTGATGACACAGTGTTTGGCTCCACCAACAACACCAAGGTCCAACAATTTGTTGATGTCATGTCTCATGAATTTGAGATGAGTCTTGTTGGTGAGCTTAGTTACTTCCTAGGTTTGCAAATTAGGCAATTAGATGATGGGATTTTCATAACCCAAGCCAAATATGCTAAAAACCTAATGAAGAAGTTTGGTCTTGAAAATGCCAAACATTGTGATACACCCATGAGTACTACT
Source organism: Acer saccharum (assembly GCA_030490815.1). Taxonomy (NCBI): domain Eukaryota; kingdom Viridiplantae; phylum Streptophyta; class Magnoliopsida; order Sapindales; family Sapindaceae; genus Acer; species Acer saccharum. The sequence continues at coordinate 41,410,655 of CM059866.1, forward strand.
TTGAAGCTAAGCAACTTTGAAGCTAAGCAAGGATGCTAGTGGTAAAAGTGTGGAACAAACTCTATATCGGGGCATGATAGGTAGCTTGCTTTATTTGACCACAAGTAGGCCCGATATATCTTTTAGTGTAAGTGTGTGTGCTAGGTACCAAGCGGATCCTAAGGAGTCCTATCTCTCTTCTGTAAAGAGAATCATTCGCTATGTGAATGGGACATCCAACTATGGGATTTGGTACTCTTTTGACACTAATACTAGTCTTGTAGGCTTTTAGTGATGCAGATTGGGCAAGAAATTGCGATGATAGGAAGAGCACATCGGGCGGTTGCTTCTTTCTAGGCAACAACTTGGTGTCTTGGTTTTGCAAGAAGCAAAACTCGATTTCCTTGTCCACGGCCGAGGCCGAGTACGAGTACACAGCCGCGGGGAGTGGATGCACACAACTCCTATGGATGAAGCAAATGCTAGTAGACTACGGATTCAACTAAGGTACACTCACTCTCTTTTGTGATAACATGAGTGCCATTAATATTTCCAAGAATCCGGTACAACATTTTAGAACTAAGCATATTGACATCCGCCATCATTTCATTAGAGAGCTTGTTGAAAATAAATGCATAGTACTTGAACATGTAGGTACTAATGATCAACTTGCGGACCTATTTACTAAACCCTTAGATGCTACTCAATTTAAAACACTAAGTAGATCTATTGGGATATGTCTTATGGAGTGATGAGTTTTTGTGATTGACCCCATATGGGGAACTCAAGCAAAGAGAGCTATTTTGCATTCTTGTCACTTGCAAAAATTTGAAATATCTTATGCCTCTTCTTTTAATTGCTTGAGTAAGCTTGGTTGCACATATGTATATATGTTTTCATTTCAATAAGTGTGAACCTTGCTTGTTTACAATCCATGTCATATTTATGTTCAAACATGCATTTTTGGACTAGGAGATGTACATAGGAAGTATGATTTGAATGACCTATAGTTATCTCCATGACATGATGATTCTTTTATAACATGCTTATGTCAAATGAAAAGGCATGAAATTCATATAACATGCTCACATGAAAAGCATGAATTGATGATTGCATATTCTTAAAATGCAAAATTTGTGTGAAAGCTTATGAGACTCAAAATGAATAAAGGATCTTGTATCCGTTCAAAGGAATTTATATTCCAAATGTGTCTCTTTCTTTATTAGTTGAACATGGCTACTATCATACGGGTATCATTCCCGAAAAAATCGAATAGGGTGCAAAGTCGCTCATGCCATGTTTCGCTTATAAAGTTGGATATAGTTGCTCATATATTGAAAAATCAATGAAATCTCTATATCCTTGCTTCTCTCATGACAATGGTGAAATTGGTTTAAATTCTTATTAGAAACCTTTGTCATTTGCTTTACCAAATACCATTGTATTTTGGACTTGAATGCTACATGTCTTGTATGCAAAGCATTTTTTGATTCACACATTTTATCAAAATAAATCTCCTTGTTTCTCTTCAATTAATTGGGTTGCATAAAGTGACTTATATTGATTATGCAAATATCTTGCATGCTACTATCTCTTGTTGCTATGAGTGACCCGGTTGGGGACTACTCCTTTTCCTATAACATGACAAAAAGGGGGAGTAGGCTATGGTAAGGGGAGTTGCAAATTGTAGTAGCAATTGTGCTTGTTAGGGAGAATATTCATTGAGGGGGAGTAACCCTGAAATTTCCCTTAATGTAGTAGTGAAATATACCTAGAGGGGGGGTGAATAGGTATAGGCTCCAAATTCTTCCAATTAAAAATAATGCGGAAAATTACAAGGCAAATGCACACTTGACTAGATTTAGCAAATGAATTGATTTCACTAAGACAAGAGTTAATCAATTTACAAGATGTGCAATCAATGTAATATATGGAAGATAAAGGAAAGTAAAGCAAAATTGAACACAATGATTTTAACGTGGTAAAACCTCAATGAGGAAACATCCACGGGTTGATACCACAACCACCGGCGAAGCAATCCACTATGTGAAAAAGGACTTACACACTCAAGCTATCACTCATGATATCCGCTCAAGCTATCAACTCCTAATCTACCCTCGGGCTAGTGAATCACCAAGCCTACTTCCTATCCGAGATGTGTCCTACACCTCTAGAAAGCAACTTCCTATCCAAGACGCTCACGTCTCTAGGAAGATTTCTTGCTTGCCTATCCGGATCCTCCCGACCCTAGACAAGACTTCCTTGCTTGATTATCCGAGTCCTCCCGACTCTAATCAAGGCTCCCTTGCTCTATCCACAAAGCTTCACTCACTTTGCTAGAGACTTCAACCTAATGCAAGGCTATGATCTAAAGTGATGCAAGTGATGCAAGCACAAACAAATTAAGCTAGATGATCAATCAAGCAATATGTACATGTTCAATGATAGTCTAGAATATGATTTCAACACACAATCACAAAATTATTTAGAAATCAAGACATGCAAATCAATAAGAACAAAGGTATGAATATTCAATTTATCACACTAAAAACCTAGTTCTTAGATCATGAAATAAAACATAGAAAATAACATGAAGCACATCACACATATATTTTCTAGAATCAATTTCATGATAAATCAAGTTTAGCACATATATGTTCAAAACAAATCACAAAGCTAAAACTCAATTAACAAATGATCAAACAACCCTAGCAAGTGATCTAACATACTTCTCAACAAATTTCATCAATCAAATAGTAAGAATCAAGAGATGATCAAAGATGAAATCTAAAAAGAAGAAGTTGAAATTCAAACACTGACCACGTACTGAAAATGCTTCAGCTGAGAAAACTGGTGAAGTCAGCTACCTCTGGAAATGCTTGGGATTTGTAGCTCTCTTCGAGACCAACAATTTTGGTTTTTGAATCGATTGATTTCGAGTTCGTATGAGAGAGATATGATCAAAACAAGTAAACAAAAAATGTAGAATTCTGATTCGAAAATCTTCAAGTGTTCTTCAAAATTCATCAAGGTGTGGAGGGAAGGAGGTAAGCTTAAAAGGAGGGAAAGGAAAGATTTTACGAGCGAATCAGGAGCTGCCATGTCACCATCCCGTGGGGGGCGCGTGGGGCCCATGGGAGCAGAGGGCTCCCTTGCCCGTGGGGCCCACGGCCTCCCACACGGGCTGGCCATGTGGCCATACGTGATTCCAACTCCTCTCGCGCGCTCCTTCGGATCTTCAGCCCATATCTTGAGCATCCGACCTCCGATTTCGAATCCGTTTTCAGATTATGAACCGTGACTCCCTCACGCATGACTACAATTACTCAACTTTGAAAAATGGTTGAGAAATCATCTCGGAATCCGACGATGAAGTCAACACAACAAATGAGAACGAAAAGTAGCATAGTCAACTTGTTTGGACTCGAAACCTTATGAATGAGTAACCGAAACGACCGGAACTCAATAAGGCATTAAATAAGAACATGTTCAAGTCCTAAACACAAATACGGAAACAAATAAACACATATTCACACAAACATGCCATATCAAAGAGATAGTCACAAAGCATGCAATCTCACAATGTTTGTCAATACAAGATCAATGCATGAGCATGCTATGAAGTGTGTGAATGTGTTATACCAAATGTTTGAACCACGATGCAGGGACACACATGTATGAATTGTGTGTGTGTGCGCTAACGCCTTGCAAGAGGATGGAAGTCAAGATTTACCTTTGACGTTTTTCACCTCTTGAAGACGACTTTTGCACTAGATGTTGCTCTTCACTCTTTAAGCTTCTTTTCTTCAAATAATGTCCTAAGCAACAACTAATACAATCATAGAGTGTTTTGCAATGGAATTAAGCCAATACAAATCATAAACCTTGCAAACCCGTTGAGGGGGAGCATTGCATACACATACATTGCATAATGTTGTGCCTAATCTTTTAATATGCAAATGCTTGTTTTTTTGTTCTCACTTGATTAATCTAACTCCTTCTTGTTTTGGAAAGTTTAGAAACTTTATTTTCAAGGATTGATTATTCTACTCTTGTTGCTATGAGTGACCCGGTTGGGGACTACTCCTTTACATATATCATGACAAAAAGGGGGAGTAGGATATGGTAAGGGGAGTTGCAAATTGTAGTAGCAATTGTGCTTGTTGGGGAGAATATTCATTGAGGGGGAGTAACCCGTTGAGGGGGAGCATTGCATACACATACATTGCATAATGTTGTGCCTAATCTTTTAATATGCAAATGCTTGTTTTTTTGTTCTCACTTGATTAATCTCACTCTTACTTGTTTTGGAAAGTTTAGAAACTTTATTTTCAGGGATTGATTATTCTACAAGAGTTTGAAGACTTGAAGTTTTATTTTCTTATCTCTTTATAATGTAGATAATCATTGTAGTCCCGTAGTTTCTATTTTTTTTGTGAGGAATCAATGTGAATAGTGGTTTTGTCACGAAATAGCCAAAGGGGGAGATTGTAAAGTTCCCATTTGTTGATTGGTTCATTTCATGGACAAACCACATGTTGGGATTCTTTGTAAGGGTAGCTTAAGTATTGGTGTTATTGCTCAATGCCCTTTAAAGACCTCGTCTTGATAAGCACCGAAGGTAAATTTCTATGTGCTTACTTGTCTTGAAGAGATAGTTGCACACACTCACAACTCATGCATATGTTTAATCCTTGTATGTTGTGTGTCTTATTTTTGTGCATTAATGTTCATTAACATCTCTTCTTGCATGTTATGTTGATTGCATCTTACATATCCAATTGCCTTGTCATGCTTAGACTTAGGATTGCATTTTTGCAACAGGCGCTCTCAAAAGCGCTGTACGAACAACGCCCATCGAGCGTTGTACAGACCTGATCGATTTAATTCGGTCACTGTACAGGCGCTGTACAAAGCGCTGTACGTACAGCGCCATTATGTTTTCCCGAGAGAACAAAGTTGGGGCGCTGTACAGAGGTGCTCTACGTACAGCACTCAAGGCAAAATAGTGGTGTCACTTATCAAAACGACCACACTTCATCTTGATACCCTATATATATACCACTTTGACTTTAGGTCAATTAAGAGAGTTCATATTCAGATTTCATACTTAGGATATTTTTCAAAGACAAGAAAAATTCCAAGAACTCATTTTTAATTACTCAAACACTTTTTCATGATCATCAATCATCATCTTTGATCATCTAGATGTCTCTTTGAATGGATTCTTCACCATACTTTGCTTGGTAAGCTTTTCACTAATATCTTACATATTTTGTGTTTTTCTTAACAAGCAATCTCAATTTATTACTTGTATGATTTTTACATATCTTTTGATACAGGTTTGAGATTAGTGTGTTGAATGTTTGAGAAGTTGTATTGTGATAGCTAATTAGGTTTTGTGCTTAATCTTGATTAGCTAAACTATTTGACATGTCATTTAGTTTTAATATCTAGGATTGTTCTAATTGCATATTCTTCATCTTAGATAAGCATATAGGGTTTCCCTTGCTCTATGTTGCATTTGGATATTCATATATTCACTTAGGATGTTATTCTCTTCATTGAGAAAGTAAGTCTTGTGTGTAGCTTCCGGGATTAGGTTGCTTAGATCACAAGCAAATTGGACTAGGTTCACTTATACTGGGATTAGGTAGGTGTGTGATTACTTCCGGGATTAGGTTGTAATCGTTTTACACATTTAATGGATTCAAGGTTCGAGTGTGGCTTACTTACTAGCCCGTGGTTTTTCCCGTGAGGGTTTCCACGTAAAAATCAAGTGTCATTTAATTTTCCGCATTTTATACTTGATTTATTGCTTTATCTAGTTAGGGGTAATTTTGTAATATTAACTTCACACGAAAAATTGGGTAATAAGTTTAAAATCTATTCACCCCCCCCCCCCCCCCCCCCCCGATAGTTTTATACACACCGTACTATAATTTGTTTCAAAATTATATTTGTTAGGAAGTTAACCTTGGTATTGACTCTTATGGAGGACAAAACAAATTCGTCTCTAGGCCCCACTTGAATCTCACGGTGTTAAACTAATAATGGAGACTGCGGGTGATCGCGCTCCAAATGTTCACATTTAGCGCTCCCTTTTCCTATCTTTTGTATACGTTTCCGAGCATTTTTATATATTTAATAGGGTGTAAATAAGTGTTTTAGGGAATTAGGGAAGTTTAGGGACATTTTGGTAATTATGGAGAAATCAGGGGCTAAAATGCAATATTCGGGAATATATTGCATATTCTGTGAATAGTGAAGAGTTCAGGGGTGCAAAGTGTAATTCGCCAGAAGAAGTCAAAGTCAGCGCGCCACGTCAGCACAGAACGGCGTCGTTTTGCGCCTGCTGGCGTCACGCCTGACGTCAGGTCGTCTTCTAGCTGCTGCCGGGTCGACCCGACCCGACCCGGTTCAGACCCGGTTGACCCGGTCGTGACCCGACGACTTCCCGGCCCATTTTTGACCATTTTTCGGCCATTTTTTTCGGCGGTTTTCTGCCCATATCGGCAGCCCACATTCCGACAGTCATGATGGACCCACTTTCAAGCTCCCATGCAAACATTTTCCATGCCATCCAAGTCTCCAAAACTCCATGGTTGTGCAAACTTCAAGGCCAATTCCGGCGGCCTTTTGCCCGCTTTCCAGACGGTCTAAACTCGCCAAACAACGGCGGGTTTCATGCAGCGGCCTCATGCCCGCCTTCCAGAAGGTTCAAGCTCGCCCCAATTGTCCAAATTCAAGCGGCGGCTTCCGACGGCTGGCAAGAGCTCGCCAACTCGACGGTGCCAAGCTCACCGACCAGACCGACTCAGCTTTTTGCACGTCCAAACTCCTCCCAAACCTTCCCTACTATATATACTATCCTTTCCCTAAACCTAAACACATCCCTAAATATCCAAAGAAGTAAATATTACACCCTAGAAGTAGTTTACACCCACAAATACACTTAGAACACCAAACTCACTTAGCTTGTAAGTTAAGGTGGTTTTCCAGCCACCAATAGTGATCCCAAGCCATCTACATGTTGATTCCAAGCTTGGGGAAGCAAGATGAGTGAGCTAGCTTGAAGACTACACCAACATCATTGGGTTGTCTCTATTGTCTCTCTTATTTCCTTAGTTTGTTATTGATGTGTAATTAAACATTTATGTTAAGGATTTGGTGTGTTTATGTATTATATCTATGAACTAGTTGTATCTATTATTAGAATTGAGCTTTAATTGATATATGCTTGTTAATTAATTAATCAAATTGTTAACATGCAAAATAGGATTAACTAGATTAATGCAAACCTTGCTTAATTTGGTTAACCTCTAATTGAAGTGCTTAATTGTAATCAACTAGTAATTAGGTAATTTACATGATTCATTAGTCCATAACATATCTCATTATCATTCTTGCATAACTTTGCATTAGTGGTAATTAGTTTAGCTAATTAGTGTAATTTAGATAATTGTATTGGTAGTTTAGTTGTTTAGATTAGTTAATTGCTAAGGATTGACAAACCTTAGTTATAGTTAGATTTAGTTGACTTAGTGATAATTAGATTAAAGCTTGTTAGTGTAATTTTAGATTAGTTATTTAAATTGCTTTTGACCATCTCCCTTTACTTTGATTGTATGTTAATAGTGTAAATATATTGTGTATATATATATAATATATATATATATATATATATATATATATATATATATAGTGTGAATATATAATTTACGACCTAGGACCGACTTAAGATAAACACCAATTCCTCCGTGGGAACGATACCCGTACTCGTAACCACTATACGTGGCCGACGATTCGTATACTTGCGAGAGGGTAAAAACTCGCACGTCCGATCATTTCCGATAGTTTATAGAACTATCGCGTAAACCAAATCTATGGCGATCAGCGGGATATAATGTTATATATCCCTCTCCCATTCACTATTTATGGTTTAGGGTTTTCTAATGCACCTAGATGAACCTAGATTAAACGGCTAAGAAGAATCTAGTTCTTTTAGGTTATTTTACTAGAATCTTATCCTATTAATATTTAATAATAAACCGGATTTTTAACTATTAAAAACTAATTTATTATTCGAATTCTAATCTATGTAAACCACTTTAAATATACTAGAATTAAATGTGAGAATTACCAAGTTTTAACTATTAAAACTAAAACCACATTACTCGGTCCAATTATTATTAAGGCCTTAATCATATTAATCTTAATAATAAGTTGGGCTTTATTAATCTAACTAATTAAACTTTTTAACGAAAGATTAGTAATTAATGAGAATTACCAAGTTTTTACTCCTAAAAACTAATCTCATTATTAATAGCCATTTATGTGATTATTCAATTTTAATCATATTAAAACAAATAAACAACATATAAAATAAATGAGCTATTAATCATGTATGATATATTATAATGCAAGTGTAGGCACTTCTAATCTATATGGCATAAGTTTGCATGAAAAATCCTTTAATCATCTCATAAATTAAACATACATAAGTTGATCGAGTACGATGAGCTATCTAACTTTAAAATAATAATAATAATAATAATAATAATAATAATAATAAAATCTAATTACAAAAAATTAATCCAAGGCATTCCTTGGTCTTCTTGTAATCCCTCTTTTCTTCAAGTCCATCTTCTTATATCTCATGGGCTTTTAATAAAGTCCAACTTGATTAATCCTTTTTTATTTTATTTTTTATGGTGATCCATCTTATGAATCAAAAACATAAGGCCCAAATGTTACACTAACATTTATTGGAGGCCTAAAGTGTTTAAAAAAAAATTTCGGCCCATATACGCCTCTGAATATGCAACCTTAGCATCACGAACACTCAGCCTTGTGCTTTCGCGTGTAGCCATCGTCCGCACAAAGAGGTGGATGTGCGTAGCCTTGGCGTAAGCACGCGGTTACCATCCCTTGCGCAAACGTGCGCAGCACAGCCAAGACTCGCATAACAGCCATTGCGCGGTTGTTGCTCTTGCGCAAGACCTGCACACAGCAGCTTGTGATGCACCATATGCATGGCATGGCATGGCAGTGCTTGTGCCAAGCATGCAGCATGCACGGTTGCCTTGCGCTGCACCAAGCACACACAGCAACGTTGATGCTTGTGCCTTGCGTGCATGCACTGCATCTGTTTGTGCCTTGCGTGCACGGCTTCCTTTGTGTGTCTAACACACACTCGGCTTCTTCATCTTCTCGAATCGTCTTCTTCGTACAAGATTACATAGTCATATTACAACAAATTGATTTACAAAGAACGATTACATCCGAAAAATGAATAAAATTAATTATTACAAATTGATGTGCATAGCCTTGCGCGTAAGCAAGCAGCTGCCATCCCTTGCGCAAATGTGCGCAGCACAGCCAAGACTCGCGCAGTAGCCAAGCTATGCGCAATAGCCCATGCGCATGTTGTGCGGTTGTTGCTCTTGCGCGAGACCTACGCACAACAGCTTGTGATGCACCATGTGCATGGCATGGCATGGCATGGTTGTGCTTGTGCCAAGTGCGCAGCATGCGCGGTTGCCTTGCGCTGCACCAAGCGCACACAGCAGCGTTGCTGCTTATGCCTTGCGCGCATGCACTTCAGCTGTTCGTGCCTTGCGTGCACGGCTTCCCTTTGTGTGTCTAACACACACCTAGCTTATTCATCTTCTTGAATCATCTTCTTCGTACAAGATTACATAATCATATTACAACAAATTGATTTACAATGAACGATTACATCCGAAAAATGAATAAAATTAATTATTACAATCCGGAAACAAATTTAACTAAACTCATCGTACCATACAATTAATGATCAACCATATTTATATAAAAAATATGTATATAAAACTCATACAACCCCAGATTATGCCTACACATATCATGCATATCGAAAAGAATTTGAAAAACAAATATAACATATTTGTGTATATCAAAAAATTGGCTTTAATACCAATTGTAAGTCACGCAGCGGAAAGTAAAGAGTTAAGATCAATAGGTTTAAAATTTATCGTCTTTTGGGACCTTCTTGTATACACGAATATAAGGAAGAGATTTGTTTTCATGCCTTTGAAGAAAACTCCTTCGTTTTCTTTTCAATCCTTCACCATTAAGCCTTCCGAGCTATGTCCCGCAATTTAGTAACTATGTGTATGGGCACGTTAGGGACTCTGGGAGTAGTTGAATAGAGGCTTGACAAATCCAGAAGACAACACCTTGCTTTCTCTTGTGAATTCGGCCAAGCTTCAAGGAAGAAGAAATTTTTTTCTTTTTTCTTTTTTGTTATTTCTTTTAGTGTAGCCGCACCTTCTCTCTCTTGTTCGGTTTTTGATTAGTTTCTTTTTCCTGATAAGTATATTTTATATATTATGATCCTAGGGTTTAGTAAACCAAGTTAAAATAGGATTCTAAATCCTTTTTAATTCGGTCACCACTAAGGTTTGAACCTTTGACCTCTTTAAAGCAAATAAAAATAATCCCTTATTATTTTTTATTCTTTTGCTCTTGTCAAGGTTTGAAACTTAAACCTCCAAATAACAATTAATAATTCTTAATTATTATTATGTCAATTAAATAATCATATTATTTAATAATATATTAATTAATCAATTAAATAATCACATCATTTAATTAATTCCTAGAATATATTTAAGTTACTTTCGTGACATAATTAATTGGACCATCCAATTCTTCGTTAGCCTTGTTACTATCAGTTGCAAAGGGCTAGTAAGGGGATCTAATGGACCCACAGTTTTGAGCTCCAATAATACTTAGAAAAATTAATTAAACTCTTTAATTAATATTTCACAATTATTAACCTCGAAGTTATTCTACTAAAAACCCAAGGTTGTACTCTTGTAACTGTAGATGTTTTACACAACCAAATTATCAGTGTCCATCGATATAGCTATTATATATAGTATGATCATCCACAAATAGTTCATAATTAGAGCTATGTCATAAAGTCTGTTATACCTCTCTAATTATATATTTTTCTTTAAGTACCATTGATTCTCTAATGAATGATTATATCCTTTATTCCTTCATAGAAGAAGAAGAGCACTATTAATCGTTCAAGTCCCAAATCAATCCTTAAGGGAACTACTCATCTACTTCTCGCAAAAAGAAGTGGATTCCACTATTGTGCGCACACCTTCCCACCCACAAGCCATACCGTGATTCTAAGATACAAAGTTATTGACCGGGAATGTTACTCTGATCTCACCCATGGTATTTCAAGAAACACGATCTAACTTAAAGGAGTCAATAAGACACTCAAGATTTAGATCATCCATAGACATCCATCATTTGTCGATATATATGAATCTTTTCAACTAACGGATCTTAATAATAGATTCATATAGATCATGGCCCAGTCCTATATGATCACATCATATAAGGTGCCTCCATTCTCATAACACCATATGAGTAGTCTATGATAAGACTACCGTACATTATGGAATGGACCGCAACTGTAGATTAACCACAAATAAAGTACCCATCTTTATTTGCTTTCTACGAACTCTTTAGATTGCATGTCTCAAAATGAACTCCTCTGTATATGACATTCATATTGTAAGGATTCTCATTCACTGATTGGCTTATTTCGTGGACAAACCACATGTTGGGGTTTGAATTGTAAGGGTAGTTTAGGTGATTAAGGATCATGCTCAAAGGCCCTTTCAAAACCTCAAGGTGACAAGCACTCCAAAGGTATATCTCTAGTGCTTAGTTTCTTTGAAGAGATTTAGATTACACACACACACTTAGCATACTTGCATTTGTGTGCATTCTCTTCACATGTCACATTTCACACTTGCACTTTGATTGTTGTATCTTGCTATGTGTTTTTTGTGTCTTGTAATTCGTTTCCCGAATATGTTCGGAAATGTCCGCGCTTGCACAAATGTGTGTTTGGTTAAGCACGAAAACCGCCTACGGAGAATGCCCTTGGCTTCTCCTTTGGTTTCACCTCATTTGGTGAAACATCGGTTGTTTTCGGCGGCCAGGCCTCAGAATGAAACCGCTGTTTGAGTCCAGAAAGTTCTGGATCAATTTTGCAGTTGAATCGGCAGTTTCGTAACCGCCAAACGAAACCGCTGTTCATACATAATTGATTTTTTATCTTGGGTTTGGTTCTACGGTTTAATTGACGGTTTCGAAACCGCCGAATGAAACCACCGTTGATGCTCTATTCTTCTCGGCCTCAATTTGGCGGTTGTAATCGGCGGCTTGGCCACCGAATGAAACCGCCGATCGTACGATTTCAGGAGCAAACTTGTATTTTCACATGCTCAATTTTTTATGTCTATAAATACATCACTTTCTCATCTCTCTGAACCTAGCTCTTTCAAGATAAGAACCCTAAAGTCTATAGAGAGATTTGTGAGAGAAAAGGCAATCAAGATTGTTCATTTAAACACTCAAAACCATTTTTGTATGCATTAATCTTCATCTAGCATTTTCTAGCATATTTAGGATGCTTGCTTCATGGGTCTTTCATCAACACACTTGCTTTGGTAAGTTCTTCACTATTATCATATAATTAGTGTTTTATTTATTAAGGCATCTCTTTTATTACTTGCATGTTCTTAAATTAATTTCTAATATTCAAGATAAAGATTGTTGTGTTGTGTTCATATGATTGAGTGTTGTATTTTGATAGCTTCATAGGATTGCTTAATATATGTTTAGCTAAGTTTTATGACTTGTCATTTAGCTTTTGATATCTAGGATTGTATTAATTGTCATTTTATCATCCCAGATAAGCATCTAAAATTCCCTAGCTTTATTTGCTCTATGAATATTCATACATATTCACATAAGCTTTATTATCTCTTCTTAGATAACTAAGTCTTGTGTTGTGACCGGGATTAGGTTGCTTAAATCGCAAGCAATTGGACTAGGTCCACTTATACCGGGATTAGGTTGTAACCTTTAACACATTTAATGGATTTGAGGTTTGAGTGTGGTGCACTTACTAGCCCGTGGTTTTTCCACGTAAATATCAAGTGTTATTTATATTCCGCACCATATTACACTTATTATATTATTGTAAATAGTTATCGTCAACTTGGCTATTAACGAAAATTGGGTAAAATCAGATAAAATCTATTCACCCATCTCACCCCCCCCCCCCCCCCCCCCCCCCCCCGATTAATATTGATCACACCTATAATTTGTTTCACATATACTTACATCTAGCAATCTCGGATGTTAGCACATATAATATAAATGTATAAGTCATGTTAATTGAATGAAATAACTACTTTTTTTGTTAATGAATTTATAATATTTACAAATTACAAGCTTTTGAGCATAAATCCCAACACTCACCCACATAGCCAAGCCCACGCTTGTCTCCGTACATCTTTCCCAAGTTAGTCATATCATCAATTTTCCGAGCTCCAAGGATCAAACCCTTCATGGACTCCCTTGCCTTCTCTAATTCTTCAATGCACTTCATCTTTGTATTCTTGACAATCTTCAAGGAATTATCTTTTTGGCAAGCTCATCTTTCATTGCCTTCATCCATTGGTGGCAATCTTCAATCTCTTTCTCATATTTGGACATATCAATGGTGCCCATTTTCAAGAAGTTATCCATGGAAATCTTCTTCTCCATGGTCTTCACCTTAGAAGTAAGAGTGGAGATTTCTTCCACATGCTCAGACATGATCTCTCTATACTGTTGAAGTTGGTTTTGATAGTTTTGCTTGCTTTCTTTAAGAGTACATATCTTTTCTTTTGAGGAAATCTTTTATTTTCTCAATTTCTCAATTTCTCATTCTCCTTGGAGAGCTTTTGATTCTTCTTTAAAACTTTGAGAAAGTTCATTTGATATTCATCTAATTCTTCATTATTGACATAAAAAATGGATGAGGTGGAAGCCTCGTTGTCTGAACATGAACTAGACAAACACAAACATGCTTAACTAGATATGAATATAAAATACCCAACAATCCTAATTATTAAAAAAAGCCTAAATGAACATATATAAATGCTCGCAAAATATGCTAGACAGCAACATATAATGCTTAACTAGATGTATAGAATTCTTCCCAACAACCTAGTTATTATATAATCCCTCGAACAATCTCCAAACTTCAAAATATATGCAATAAATGTGAAGTTTATAGAGAAAAAAAACAATAAATGGGATGAGGTTTATTCTTACCTAACAATGGAGACCATTAATGAAGACATGAGTGATATGGACTTTAAATTCTCGTGGGAGAGGGATAGAGAGATAAAAAATGAAATCTTGGAATCTCTCTCTCTCTAGAAACCTTTGCTTCTCTCATATGGAATTGATTTTTCTTGAAGAGATGATAAGAAAAGTAAAAATGGTGATTTAGGGCTCTTAGTTCGACTAAAAGATAAAGAGGAGTATATATAGTGAAATTTCCCTTAATGTAGTAGTGAAATATACCTAGAGGGGGGGGTGAATAGGTATAGGCTCCAAATTCTTCCAATTAAAAATAATGCGGAAAATTACAAGGCAAAATGCACACTTGATAAGATTTAGCAAATGAATTGATTTCACTAAGACAAGAGTTAATCAATTTACAAGATGTGCAAACAATGTAATATATAGAAGATAAAAGAAAGTAAAGCAAAATTGAACACAATGATTTTAACGTGGTAAAACCTCAATGAGGAAACATCCACGGGTTGATACCACAACCACCGGCGAAGCAATCCACTATGTGAAAAAGGACTTACACACTCAAGCTATCACTCATGATATCCGCTCAAGCTATCAACTCCTAATCTACCCTCGGGCTAGTGAATCACCAAGCCTACTTCCTATCCGAGATGTGTCCTACACCTCTAGAAAGCAACTTCCTATCCAAGACACTCACGTCTCTAGGAAGATTTCTTGCTTGCCTATCCGGATCATCCCGACCCTAGACAAGACTTCTTTGCTTGATTATCCGAGTCCTCCCGACTCTAATCAAGGCTCCCTTGCTCTATCCACAAAGCATCACTCACTTTGCTAGAGACTTCAACCTAATGCAAGGCTATGATCTAAAGTGATGCAAGTGATGCAAGCACAAACAAATTAAGCTAGATGATCAATCAAGCAAAATGTACATGTTCAATGATAGTCTAGAATATGATTTCAACACACAATCACAAAATTATCTAGAAATCAAGACATGCAAATCAATAAGAACAAAGGTATGAATATTCAATTTATCACACTAAAAACCTAGTTCTTAGATCATGAAATAAAACATAGAAAATAACATGAAGCACATCACACATATATTTTCTAGAATCAATTTCATGATAAATCAAGTTTAGCACATATATGTTCAAAACAAATCACAAAGCTAAAACTCAATTAACAAATGATCAAACAACCCTAGCAAGTGATCTAACATACTTCTCAACAAATTTCATAAATCAAATAGTAAGAATCAAAAGAAGATCAAAGATGAAATTGAAAAAGAAAAGTTATATCACACATACTGACCACGGACTGGAAAACGCTCAACTGAGAACAATGGTGAAGTCAGCTGCCTCTAAAAATGCTTGGAATTTGTAGCTCTCTTCGAGACCAGCAATTTTGGTTTTTGAATCGATTGATTTCGAGTTCGTATGAGAGAGATATGATCAAAACAAGTAAACAAAAAATTGTAGAATTCTGATGCGAGAAATGTTCAAGTGTTCTTCAAAATTCACCAAGTGTGGAGGGAAGGAGGTTAGCTTAAAAGGAGGGAAAGGAGAGATTTTACGAGCGAATCACAAGCCGCCACATCACCACCCCGTGGGGGGCGCGTGGGGCCCACGGGGGCGGAGGGTTCCCTTGCCCGTGGGGCCCACGGCCTCCCACACGGGCTGGCCATGTGGCCACACGTGATTCCAACTCCTCTCGCGCGCTCCTTCGGATCTGCAACCCATATCTTGAGCATCCGACCTCCAATTTCGAATCTGTTTTCAGATTACGAACCGTGACTCCCTCACGCACGACTACGACTATGACTACTCAAATTTTAAAAATGGTTGAGAAATCATCTCAGAATCTGATGATGAAGTCAACACAACAAATGAGAACGAAAAGTAGCATAGTCAACTTGTTTGGACTCGAAACCTTATGAATGAGTAACCGAAACGACCGGAACTCAATAAGGCATTAAATAAGAACATGTTCAAGTCCTAAACACAAAATACGGAAACAAATAAACACATATTCACACAAACATGCCATATCAAAGAGATAGTCACAAAGCATGCAATTTCACAATGTTTGTCAATACACGATCAATGCATGAGCATGCTATGAAGTGTGTGAATGTGTTATACCAAATGTTTGAACCACGATGCAGGGACACACATGTATGAATTGTGTGTGTGTGCGCTAACGCCTTGCAAGAGGATGGAAGTCAAGATTTACCTTTGACGATTTTCACCTCTTGAAGACGACTTTTGCACTAGACATTGCTCTTCACTCTTTAAGCTTCCTTTCTTCAAATAATGTCCTAAGCAACAACTAATACAATCATAGAGTGTTTTGCAATGGAATTAAGCCAATACAAATCATAAACCTTACAATCTCCCCCTTTGGCTATTCCATGGTAAAAGCACTCAACCTCACCATACAATGTTTCACTCAAATAAACTCAAAATGATAGCATACTCTCAATCTCACATTACAAAGAAATTCTTAGACTAAAAAGTCTTCAAGTCTTCAAGAATTCCTCTTTCGGTCTTCAAAGTACCTATGAGAGAAAATAGCAACCAAAAAGAGATCTTCTCTAAAGAAGAATGGTGAGATATTTAACCAAACAACAAACATAGAAGATATCCCTTATCTCATACACAAATACATTATCTCAAGTGAATAAATATGTTCATATTAAAGCATTCCCTTAGTCTCCCAATTTCCAAGAACCAACTATCCTTAACATTGTCAAGAAAGAATTCTTTCTCCCCCTTAAGACAAGAATTCTCCCCCTTAAGACAAAGTCACAATTAAGCACTAAGAGGAATAAGATTCACACAATTGGAACAATTTCCACACAAGGTGTGAAGTATACAAAAACTCCCCAATATCAAACATGGTGAGGTATACATTTTCTCCCCCTTTTTGTCAAGGAATAGACAAGGGACACAAGAGATAAAGAACGAGATATTAAGCAAACAAATCGAATAGAAAGCGAAAGTTGAATAAACTAAAGCTCCCCCTTAACATATGCTCCACATATTATCAACAAGTAGATTTGTTCACAAGGGACCTCACATAATCACACAATCAAGCAATAGGAGAAAATATTTCATAACTTGTCAAAGTCCAAGAGAGAATCATAGATTTTCATTAATCTCTCAAAATATTCTCACATTGCTAATGAATCAAGCACATAAGCAAAATGTGTGTGTGTGAATGCTTCTCAAATATATAGTAGGAGTAATTGTGATATCAACATGCAAACTCTATCCACACCTATCCATCTAAAGCCTTTCCAAAAATAGGTCAAACCGATATTCATCCGGTTTTTGCTTTTAAAATGAATAGATATCAACATATGAGCGTGTGTGTGCATGTGGCTCGTATTCCCGTTTCTATTTGTCAACCCGAGGTTTTCACAATTCTCAACTATACACCAATAAGCCTTTTAATTTTTCATTTCTTTTAGGCTTAGAATCAAAGATTTTTTTTTTAATGATTCATTTCAACACTTCTTTGATTTTACTAACAAAAACATATACTCCTCATGGCGGCTTTCACTCATCACAATGGCGTAGCCCTTTCCTACATTGGGTGGCTTCACAACCAAGGTGTGTAGCCCTTTCCATGAGGGTGCTCGTTGATTACTATGTAGTGCCAAAGCAAAATGGATACATACCATAGGTCATCTATCATGTACTTAACAATAAACTTCTATATGCATCAATTATCTACACATATTCACCACATATACTCAAAAACTAAAACATACAAGAGAAGCATTAGTGCACTTTTCAAAAATAAGATTTTCAAGCTCAAGTGCATGATCTAAAAACAATAAAAGATACTTGTTAAAGATCATTACTTCTCAAGTGAGTAGCTCTTAAAGACAGTGATATACAATTAAAGTTTTGCTCATAAAGCCACTCACAATCACACAAAGACATCAATCAACACAAATCATGCCAATGGACATTCTAAGAGTTTTAAACCTCTCTTTGTCCAAGGGCTTAGTGAACAAGTCCGCAAGTTGATTTTTTGTAGGCAAATGCTCTAGAGTAACAATAGAATGTTCAACTAGATCTCTAATAAAATGATGCCTAATGTCTATGTGTTTAGTGCGGGAGTGTTGAACCGGATTTTTAGAGATGTTAATGGCACTTAAGTTATCACAATAAAGTGTCATTTTTCCTTGTTCTATCTCATAATCCTTAAGGATTTGTTTTATCCAAAGTAATTGTGTGCAAGCACTTCCGGCCGCAATGTATTCAGCTTCGGAAGAGGAAAGGGAAACCGAATTTTGTTTCTTACTTGACCAAGAAACCAAGTTATTACCAATATAAAAGCAACCGCCCGATGTACTTTTTCGGTCATCTATGTTTCCCGCCCAATCCGCATCACAATAGCCTACAAGGATATCATTGGTATCAAATGAATAGAATAGACCAAGACTATGAGTACCTTTGATGTACCTAATGATCCTCTTAACGGCTTTTAAGTGAGATTCCTTGGGATTTGCTTGGAATCTAGCACACAAGCCAACACTAAAGCAAATATCGGGTCTACTAGCCGTTAGGTAAAGTAGACTACCTATCATGCTTCTATAAAGGCTTTGGTCAACACTTTTCCCTTTTTCATCTTTGTCAAGTTTTAAAGTGGTGCTCATGGGAGTTTCAAAATCTTTTCCATTTTCTAGGCCAAATCTCTTAACTACATTTTTAGCATATTTAGATTGATTCAACATTATGCCCATGCTAGTTTGCTTTACTTGCATACCTAGAAAATAATTCAACTCACACACCATACTCATTTCAAATTCACTTGACATAACACTAACAAATTCATCAACCTTGGTTTTATTAGTAGACCCAAAAACAATGTCATCAACATATATTTGTGCAACAAAAATATCATGATCATGATGTTTGATAAACAAAGTTCTATCAATGCCACCTCTCATATATTGGTTGTCAATAAGATATTGAGTCAACCTATCATACCAAGCTCTTGGAGCTTGTTTAAGGCCATAGAGAGCCTTTTTCAATTTAAACACATGATTAGGAGAGTGTGGGTCTACAAAACCCTTAGGTTGTTCAACATACACTTCTTCTTGAAGGTATCCATTGAGGAAAGCACTTTTGACATCTATTTGAAATAATTTGAACTTTTTAATGCAAGCAATGGACAACAAAAGTCTAATGGACTCGAGATGAGCAACCGGGGCAAACGTCTCATCAAAGTCAACACCCTCCACTTGAGTGTAACCTTGAGCCACTAGTCTAGCTTTATTCCTCACAATCTTGCCACTTTCATCGGTCTTATTCCTAAACACCCATTTAGTGCCAATTACATTTATATCTTTGGGTCTAGGAACTAAGGACCACACTTCATTCCTTTCAAATTGATTAAGTTCATCTTGCATAGCCCCAACCCAATATTCATCAACAATTGCTTCATTAATGTTTTGGGTTCAATTTGAGAAGTGTAGCAAGCATAGGATATTTGGTTAGCAATTTGATTTCTTGTTCTAACCCCTTCATTTAGATCACCTATGATGTCTCCTTGATAGTGTAAGTTTCTAAGTCTTGGGTGAGAATGTTCAACAACTTGGTCATTTTGTTGATTATCATTTAAAGCATTTTCCAACCCTTGACTTACAACTTCAATATGACTATCAATTTCATCATCTTGACTAGAAACACTACTAGTCACATCAATAGGTGTATTAGTGTCATTCAACACGTTTTCTTTAGGTTCATTAACACCATTATCATCACACAAATTAAGCATGCTAAGATCATTTATCTTCACATTGATAGATTTCATGATAGTCTTAGTAGTCAAGTTAAAGACTCTATATGCACGACTATTAATAGCATACCCAAGAAAGAGACCAACATCACTTTTTGCATCAAACTTTCCTAAGTGATCTCTATCATTCAAAATATAACATTTACTCCCAAAAGTGTGGAAGTAACTCACATTAGGCTTCTTGCCTTTCCAAAGCTCATAGGACGTTTGTTTTGTGCCGGGCCTTTTGAAAACACGATTTGACACATAACAAGCGGTATTGACCGCCTCGGCCCATAGGTTTCTAGGGACTTTCTTGCTATTGAGCATGACCCTAGCCATCTCTTGCAAGACACGGTTTTTCCTCTCAACAACACCATTTTGTTAAGGAGTTCTAGGTGCGGAAAACTCATGAGAAATCCCTAAACCATCACAAAACTCACTAAATTTTGCATTTTCAAATTCCGTCCCATGATCACTCCTAATGCGACATATTTTCTTGATATCAAGACCTTTTTCATTTTGAACTTGATTACAAAACTTTTTAAAGTAATCAAAAGCCTCGGTCTTGTTTCTAAGAAAATAAACCCAAGTAAACCTAGAGAAGTCATCAACGCATATAAAAATGTATTTTTTGCCATTAATGCTCTCAGTTTGAATTGGCCCCATTAGGTCCATATGCACAAGTTCTAAAGGTCTCTTGGTAGCTATGTAAGAATTTTTCTTATGAGGCACTTTGGTTTGATTACCTAATTGGCAAGGTTTACAAACCACCTCAAGCTTTTTACCAAGATTAGGAAGACCTCTAACAATGCCATGTTTTCAAGCTTTTTCAAATCTTTAAAATTCATGTGACCCAAACGTTGATGCCACAAATCAAGCTTATTGCACTCATGTGCCATGTTGCATGTTAGAGGATCTATCTCAAGACAATAGCAATTGTCTATAGACCTTTTGACTCTTAGGACGACATCGCCCTTTTTATCAATTATAGTGCATACATCTTTGTTAAAACTAACTTCTTTAAAAATTTCACACAAGTGAGTAATGCTTATCAAGTTAGTTTGTAACCCATCAACATACAAAGTATTGCGAAGTTTAGGCAATCCAGGGATACAAATTGTTCTCTTGCCAAGAACTTGCTTTTTGGTACCATCACCAAAAGTAACCCAACCTCCATCCTTTAAAACAAGATTCTTAAAGAACTCTTTGTTCTTGGTCATGTTCCTAGAGCAACCGCTATCTAGGTACCAAGAATAGGAGGAGTTGGCACGTAAAGCATATTGTGCAACATTACATTTAGATGTGTCTTTTCTAATCCACACATTTTCCACAACATGCTTCTCACTCTTACTTCTAACATGCTTTGACTCAATATTAGGCTTTTCAACATGCACCTTGACCTCATTGGTCACATCTTTAAAAATATCAAACAAAGCATTATCAATTTTCTTATGCATAGTAGAGTGAGGCACAACACAAGATTTAGCAAGCAAGTCATCAACAACTCTTTCAACAACATGCTTTTCCAAGGTCTTCCTAGGTCTATTTCTATATCCATACATAGATGATTGCCTAGGTCCATTCAAAGACATATCATGAAAAGCATTATCAAGTTTGCATTTCCGAATATACTCAAAGCATCTAGGTCGAATATGTCCTATCATATTACAATGATGACAAATAGGAATAAATTTAAGAAGTTTACCATTTGCATTTGCTTCCATAGCATTTGGTCTTCTCACAATTTTACCTCTTTGAAGAGCAACCCTTGATGCTCCACCTCTTGCATTTGAGGTTGTTGCTTCTTGATGCTTAAGTTGTTGAGTTCTTCCATTGAACATCCTTGTTGATGAAGAGGCACCTCTGGTAGCTTTCATAGCTTTACCTTGGGAGAGTGTACCTACAATTGATTCAATGCTTGCTTTGACAAAAGTAGATTTGTTAGATGAAGGAGTCTCCTTCTCATTGATATAACCCAAACCTCTTTTGTCTCATGGATGCTTTCCACTTTTAATGAGGGTTTCAACTTTATTAGAACTAGATGACATCTTGCTAATCACCCTATTAGCCTCATCAAGTTTCTCACGAAACATCCTAAGTTCAATGGCATATTTTTCCGCTTTGTTATCACTAAACAAAACATCTTTATGTGATTTATCAAGCCATTGTTCATACTTTTTCTCTTGATTTAAATGCTCATTAAGTTTGGATTTAAGCATATTTTCAAGTTTCTTAGCATTAACAAGAAAACAATCTCTTTGCTCAATTTCTTGCTTCAAGATACCAAGTCTATCATTGCTATCTTTAAGATTCAATTCTAGACTTAGGATCTTGTCTTTAAGTTCATTGAACTCTTTTGAGCCAAGATCATGATTCTCTAACCTCTTGTTGAGGGACATATTGACATTGGATAAACGTTCATTTTCAAAAGTAAGATCATTGATCTTTTTCCTCATCTAAGTCAATATGTTCAACAAAAGAAGCCACATAGGAATACACTTCCTTAATCATGATTTTATCACAAACAAAAACAAACACAAAAATACTACAAAGAAAGGATCAATCTAAGTGCATCTAGACACCCGCTCTGATACCAAATGAAATTTCCCTTAATGTAGTAGTGAAATATACCTAGAGGGGGGGTGAATAGGTATAGGCTCCAAATTCTTCCAATTAAAAATAATGCGGAAAATTACAAGGCAAATGCACACTTGATTAGATTTAGCAAATGAATTGATTTCACTAAGACAAGAGTTAATCAATTTACAAGATGTGCAAATCAATGTAATATATGGAAGATAAAAGTAACGTAAAGCAAAATTGAACACAATGATTTTAACAGTGGTAAAACCTCAATGAGGAAACATCCACGGGTTGATACCACAACCACCGGCGAAGCAATCCACTATGTGAAAAAGGACTTACACACTCAAGCTATCACTCATGATATCCGCTCAAGCTATCAACTCCTAATCTACCCTCGGGCTAGTGAATCACCAAGACTACTTCCTATCCGAGATGTGTCCTACACCTCTAGAAAGCAACTTCCTATCCAAGACGCTCACGTCTCTAGGAAGATTTCGTGCTTAGCTATCTGGATCACAAAGATCCTAGTTAAGCTCTCCTAGCTCAACCATCCGGAGTACCACACTCCTAGCTAAGACTTTTGCTTGACTATCCGGACCACATGTCCTAGTCAAGACTCCCTTGCTCTACACAAAGCTTCACTCACTTTGCAAGAGACTTCAACCTTATGCAAGGCTATGATCTAAAGTGATGCAAATGATGCAAGCACAATCAAATTAAGCTAGATGATCAATCAAGCAAAATGTACATGTTCAATGATAGTCTAGAATTTGCTTTCAACACACAATCACAAAAATTATCTAGAAATCAATACATGTAAAACAATAAGAACAAGGTATGAATATTCAATATATCACACTAAAAACCTAGTTCTTAGATCATGAAATAAAACATAGAAAATAACATGAAGCACATCACTCATATATTTTCTAGAATCAATTTCATGATAAATCAAGTTTAGCACATAAATGTTCAAGACTAATCACAAAGCTAAAACTCAATTAACAAATGATCAAATAACCCTAGCATGTGATCTAACATACTTCTCAACAAATTTCATCAATCAAATGGAAGAATCAATAGATGATCAAAGATGAAATTGAAAAAGAAGAAGTTGAAACATACAACTGACCACGGACTGGAAATGGACCAGCTGAGAACAATGGCGAAGTCAGCTGCCTCTGGAAAATGCTTGGGGTTTGTAGCTCTCTTCGAGACCAACAATTTTGGTTTTTGAATCGATTGATTTCGAGTTCGTATGAGAGAGATATGATCAAAACAAGTAAACAAAAATTGTAGAAAACTGATGCGAGAAATTCAAGTGTTCTTCAAAATTCTTACAGTGTGGAGGGAAGGAGGTTGGCTTAAAAGGAGGGAAAGGAGAGATTTTACGAGCGAATCACGAGCTGCCACATCACCACCCCGTGGGGGGCGCGTGGGGCCCACGGGAGCAGAGGGCTCCCTTGCCCTGTGGGCCCATGGCCTCCCACACGGGCTGGCCAATGTGGCCACACGTGATTCCAACTCCTCTCGCGCGCTCCCTTGGATCGTCAGCCCATATCTTGAGCATCCGACCTCCGATTTGAAATCCATTTTCGGATTACGAACCGTGACTCCCTCACGCATGACTATGACTACTCAACTTTGAAAAATGGTTGAGAAATCATCTCGGAATCAGATGATGAAGTCAACACAACAAATGAGAATGAAAAGTAGCATAGTCAACTTGTTTGGACTCGAAACCTTATGAATGAGTAACCGAAACGACCGGAACTCAATAAGGAATTAAATAAGAATATGTTCAAGTCCTAAGCACAAAATACAGAAACAAATAAACACATATTCACACAAGCATGCCATATCAAAGAGATAGTCACAAAGCATGCAATTTCACAATGTTTGTCAATACAAGATCAATGCATGAGCATGCTATGAAGTGTGTGAATGTGTTATACCAAATGTTTGAACCACGATGCAAGGACACACATGTATGAATTGTGTGTGTGTGTGCGCTAACGCCTTGCAAGAGGATGGAAGTCAAGATTTACCTTTGACGATTTTCACCTCTTGAAGACGACTTTTGCACTAGACGTTGCTCTTTACTCTTTAAGCTTCCTTTCTTCAAATAATGTCCTAAGCAACAACTAATACAATCATAGAGTGTTTTGCAGTGGAATTAAGCCAATACAAATCATAAACCTTACATATAGAGTGCCCTAAATGAAGTGACGTCATTTCGTACAAAAAATGTGTCGATTCAGTCTAGAGTGCGTCTTACAGGGTGCATCTCAGACCATATCTACTCACTGGAGATGCGATGCACCCGGAGTGCAACCCACAAGTGGCAACCCAGATGGCATCGACCTTCTGGTTGATGGATGCAAGCCAAGGTGCAGTTTTCACCTCATGCACTCAGGTTGCATCCTAGGTTGCATCCAGCCACTACCTAATGGATGAAAGCTAGAGTGTAATCACCTAGGATGAATCCCAGGTTGCATCCACACCCTCTCAATACCACATGCAATCTTTCGGGTACATCTCACACTACGGTTTACGAACCGCATCCCAAGCCGTTATATGAGAAAAAAGGCCTTCTCGAGCGGTCAATCCTTCGTGCAAAGACAAGCACACCAACATGCAATCACATATGTTTCTGTTTTATTATCTAGCATTGTTTGGATAACTCCTACATAGGGAAACATATAACTTGTCTTTCTAGGGGATTTCCAACTCCGCCTCTTGAAACTATGGAAGTTAACAGCCCTACAAGAATGGATTGTGGAGGAAGAAGCCATGCCTTGCCTTGGAGAAGTAGAAATTAGAGATTGCAATAACTTCTTGAAGCCACCTGAATGTTTGCAAAATATGACCACTTTGAAAGAATTAGTTTTAACAAATGTGCCAATGGCTTTTGGAGCAGCAGTTGAAATAATCTTGAAGGGTAGAAAACTAGAAATGTTTATATAAAAAGCAATACATTTTGAACTTTTTCCTTCCAAGTTGGTGAGTCCTCTGGTCCTTTTCATTAGTTCACTACAAGAAAATCATGCCTTTCTTGACAGTTAAAAACTATCAAGAAAGGCTTCCTTGATAGTTTTTATAACTGTCAAGGAAGCCAATATCAAGGATTACCTTGACAGTTCCTCTTGACAGTTTTTAACTGTCAAGCATAAGTTTTTTTTTTTTTTAATATTTACACATAATCTCACCACCCTGCCGGCCGATCGCCGGACCACCACACCGGCGGCCGATCGGCCGGTCACCTGACCGCCGCCATTCCCGCACCACTGCCGCCGCCGGTCGACCACCGTCGGACCACCACGGCTGCTGCCGGGCCACCGTCTACCGTCGGACCACAACCGCTGCTACTCCCAGACCACCACCGTCGATCACCGCCACTACCAAACCACCACCGTCGTCGACCGCTGCAGACCATGCCGGACCACTGTCGCCGCCGCCGCTATCGAACGCCGCTGGGCCACTACCGCCGCCGCCGGACCTCATCCACCTCCCACCGCCGGGCCACTGCCGCCGCCGCTGGACCTCATCCACCTCCCACCGCCGGCCCACCACCGCCACCACTCCCGGACCACCGCCGGCCCACCACTGCCGCTGCCGCTCCCACTCCCGAACCACCACCGCCGGACCACAGCCACAGCCACAGCCGCAGCCGCCACCCGCCGCTGCATCACCTGTAATAATAATAACAATTAAATGTTAGTAGTGGGAGTTGAACAGGTCTCAAGTTCAAGTCTTTACCACTTGACTAAAACTCCTATATGTTTACAATTGAACAATATTTATATATAAACTATATGAGTTGTCAGAAATTAAACCTTGTTATATAAATTTAAATTTATTCAACTAATCAAAATTCTAATTTCCACGACAAACATATATTTAAAAATATGTATTGAAACTTTTAATAAAATTATATTTTTAAAAATATATATAGTTGAGTTGTTGGTCAATACTCTATGGTCACGTTTGGTTACATGGTGGAATGGTAATGGGAACGAAAATAAGAATGTAAAGGAAAGGAAAACTAAGTTTTTTGTTTGGTTGGAACTTTAGAATTAGTCTCTGAATCAGTATTATTTTGTTTGGTTAACAACGGAATGGAATGGAGTTAACTATATTTTGACCAAAATACCCCTAATTATAAAACATTCATAATAACATGATATATTATGGATAATAATAATAAAATATAAAAGTATATTATATATATATATATATATATATATATATAATATATTATATATGTTTATATATCATTTTATATATTATAATAATATAATATATAATAATAATATAATATAACATATATATATAATATATATTATATATCATTAATATAATATATAATAATAATATATTATTTTTCGAAAGGAGAGTATTTTTGGAATGGGGTTGGGGCATATGAGGGTATTTATGGAATATAAATTTTAGTTTGGAATGGAAGGGCATTCCATTGGTTTTTGGATGGAATGCCCATTCAACCAAAATGGTGGAATCCCCATTTCAATGGAATCACTATTCCACTGCATTTTAACAAACCAAACGAATGGAATAACTTTTTTTCCATTCTATTCCATCCCATCCAATAAAACGTGGTCTATAGGAGACTCGTGACATCAATTGTAATAAGCATGATTTAGAATACAATTATCAACATGAGAGATATTTCTCAATATGCATCATGCAATTTAATGAACAAATGTAAGACTCAGATTACTAATTTATATGGGTAATTGAATTATTAACGTATTTCTTAGTATTAAACAAGAGGGTGCAAAATAAATAAACAATTTTTTTAACATTATTTTTTTTTTTTTGAATTTTTTATAAGTAAATTTATTAAATTTAAAATTTTAATTATCCAATATCGGTTTGCCCAAAAACCGATATCTTAGTGGAAAATAAATTCATATCGAGATTTTGTTTGGTGTTGAAAATAGGAAGTAAAAGTTTAAAAAAAATATTAAAGATAAAAACAAAATTATATATTATGAATGTTTTATAATATAATATATATATATTATATATTATTATATTAAATAATATATATCATATATTTATTAAATAATATAATATAATATAATATATTATATAGCAAATCACATATAATAATATAATAATATATATTATATTATATATTATAAAACATTCATAATATATAATTTTTTTTTATCTTTAATAATTTTTTAAACTCTTACTTCATATTTTCAACACCAAACAAAATCCTGATATGGATTTATTTTATAGTAAGATATCGATTTTTAGGCAAACCGATATTGGATAAGTAAAATTTTAAATTTAATAAATTTACTTTTAAATCATTTGCTTTTAAAAAATTCAAAATAATAATTTTAAAAAAATTGTTTATTTATTTTGCACCCTCTTATTTCATACTAAGAAACACGTTAATAATTCAATTACCCATATAAATTAGTAATCTAAGTGTTACATTTGTTCATTAAATTGCAAGATGCATGTTGAGAAATATCTCTCATGTAGTGAGAGTTGTATTCCAAATCATGCTTCTTACAATTGATGTCACGAGTTTTCTATAGGCCATGTTTGGTTGAATGGAATGGAAAGAAAGTCATTCCATTCATTTGGTTTGTTAAAATGCAATGGAATAGTGATTCCATTGGAATGGGAAATCCACCATTTTGGTTGAATGGGCAATCCATCCAAAAACCAATGGAATGCCCTTCCATTCCAAACTAAAATTTATATTCCATAAATACCCTCATATGCCCCAACTCCATTCCAAAAATACTCTCCTTTCCAAAAATAATATATTATTATTATATATTATATTAATGATATATAAATATTATATATATATCGGTCCCGTTCCTATCAGTGCATCCTGATATAACTTTATCAGGATATTGAATGTGAGTCATTCATTTATAACAGTGATTTGACAAGTACATACATACCAAGTCAAAGTATATAAAACGAGTGGCTTACATTCAATATCTTTATATAATCCTATCAGTGCGCACTGATAGGATAATTTTCGCGTATATATATATATATATGTATTATATATTATTTTATTATATATATTATATATATATTTATATATTATATATATTATATGTATTATACTATAATATATATTATATATTATAATATATTATAATATCTTATATTATATATATAATATTAATATATTAATATATACGTATTATATTATATAAATATATTATTATTATATATATTATATTATATTATATTATATATATATATAATATTAATATATTAATATATATGTATTATATTATATAAATATATTATTATTATTATATATATTATATAATATAATATATATATATATATATATATATATATGTTATATACTATATATTATATAGTATATAACATATATATATATATTATATTGTTCATCACTATGGTATCATGCTCTCCGAAAAGAAAAGTATAGTTGAAAGATCTGAAATTGAATTTCTTGGAATGTACATTTCCAACGGCCAATATCGACCTGGTCCTCATTTGGCTGTCCGTTTATTAGACTTCCCTGATTCAGATCTCAGTGTACATCAAGTTCAACAATTTCTTGGTATCGTCAACTATGTCAGAGATTTCATTCCTCATGTCAGTCATTACACCTCAGTTCTTTCTATGCTCCTCAAGAAGCGTCCTCCTCCCTGGAATACATATATATTAATATATTAATATTATATATGTTATATATATACTATATATTATATTATATAATATATATTATTATATGTATAATATATATGTGTATTATCTATATTATATTATTATATATATGTATTATATATATTATATATTAATATATTAAATAATATATATAAATATAAAAAAAAAACAAATGTTTTAACATTGTTGACAGTTAAAAACTGTCAACAATCCTTGACAGTTTTTAACTGTCAACAATGTTATTATATTATATATATATATATATATATAATATTAATATATTAATATATATGGATTATATTATATAAATATATTATTATTATATGTATTATATTATATAATATATTTATATATATATATATATATATATATATATATATATATATATGTTATATACTATATATTATATATATTTATATATATTATATAATATATAATATAATATATATAAATATATATAATATATAGTATATAACATATATATATAATATTAATATATTAATATATGTATTATATTATATAAATATATTATTATTATATATATATTATATAATATTTATATATATATATATATATATATATATGTTATATATATACTATATATTATATATATTTATATATATTATATTTATATTTATATTATTATATGTATTATATATAATATATATGTGTATTATCTATATTATATTATTATATATATGTATTATATATGTTATATATTAATATATTAAATAATATATATAAATATAAAAAAAAATGTTTTAACATTGTTGACAGTTTTTCAACAATCCTTGACAGTTTTTAACCGTCAACAAAGACATGTTTTCTTGTAGTGGTTTATGCAACAATTTCTTTCCCTTTTCTTTTCTGTTATCATATTTTCATGTTGGCATCTTAAAAGTTTTCAAAGTTTACAAAAGACACTGTAGCGATTGCATATCCTTTTTTGTGCAAATCAAAGTAAAGTTTTCATTTTTTATTTTTTTTCTTTTAATGGAAATTGTTGAATGTAGGAGTGAGAATAATCACGGAACGGAGCCAGATGATGCAGTCTACAGAGCAAAGTGATCATCATTCAATATATGTTTGCAATTTTTTTTATTTATTTATTTTTTGTAACATTTTTATTTTCCTTAAACATTCTTGATCAGCCAAATAATATTAGTAGCAGATATTTCATGATACATATTAAAATACCACAGCTCAATAGTTAGCTGATAACCGAACAAGCCCACGCTTTTAACTCAAATTCAAGTTTCGCAATAAAATGAAAAAGTAGCTAGCATCGTTCTTATTTTTATTATGTTTTCATCATTATTCAAGGATCATCTTAAATGTTTTTCGAAAATACACAAATTAAGATAAATTTATCTCAATAAAAAAAAATAATGTTTTAAAATATAAACCACAATTTTTAATTAATGTTTTCTTTAACATAACCTCTAAAATATATATCGATTTAACTAATTATTTCATGATGCCCCCTCTAGAACATAATCTTGACTCCGTCCCTGAAAATAACATGTGTTTTACATTCAACTTTGACTCAACACTCAGAAACTTCATGACGGAAATTGAACACTGTTGCTGAAAACCCTAGTGCGATTTGTAACACGAATCACCTTTATAAAATTAAGTTTTCTTGTAGTTTTTCAATGGTTGTTTTTTTGAGTTCTTGTAAGAGATGACACTAGTTCATCATCTGAAATGATAGCTGCAATCCAGTAAGAAGAGCTGCAGCTTATCATTCTGGACTTGCATTATGTAACAGTGAGCATCTCAGGATTGGAAAACGATCAGTTGGATTCAAAGTCAGTTAGGCAGGTTGTTAGGAAATCTGATGTGGCACAGTTAGTTACATAATCACATTCGTGTGAATACCAGAAGTTGGTTAGAGGACAATTATTTAGTAAGAATTCCTCAGTTGCTTGTAATATAAATATATGTTCTTTGTTGAGAAATGTACAACTGAAATCATTCTAATGAATACAGAGCCTTGAGAATGGCATCTTCAAAATATCTCTCTCTCTCTCTCTCTTAACTTTTTGTCAAGCACCTTGTGCAATCCTTCTTTTCTTCTTGCTTTCTTACTTGCTTAATTAACACTTTAGGGGATAAGTTTCGAATGGCGGGATTATATTTGCCAAAAATTACAGTAAGCAAATCTTACTCTTTGCAAAGAAAAGTATATATCTGTACACAGTACAACAAATAATCTTACCAAACCAAACACGTACCTTCTCAACTGTAATAAAATCAAATGCACACAAAACACGAAGACCAAAATAGGCCTACACAT
The DNA here is from genome assembly GCA_030490815.1 of Acer saccharum. Classification (NCBI taxonomy): domain Eukaryota; kingdom Viridiplantae; phylum Streptophyta; class Magnoliopsida; order Sapindales; family Sapindaceae; genus Acer; species Acer saccharum. Next base: position 41,442,195 of record CM059866.1, read on the forward strand.
ATCGTTGGCCTAATTATAAGTAAATAAAGAGAATTTTCAAACTTTCATTTTTCCTTTTTCTCTTTGAAGAGAAGTTCGAACTTTCAATTATCATTTGGAGGACTTAACCACTGTGACTGGGCATGAAGCATTTGTAACCACATAATCGCTAACACTTCCAAGCAAAACCCTATAAAAAAAATAAAAAAATAAAAAAATTAGTTTATACAGTAGCCACTATTAATAATAATACGTCTTAGACATAAAATAAAAGGTAATGTTAACCTGTGCCCGTAAGGCAAATATTAACAATTACACAATTACTACTAGAAAAAGAAAGTATCTATTATATAAATATATTTATTGCATGTATAAATACTTTCCTTTTATAGTTGTTAACATGTGTCCTTAGGGTATATTTAAGGCATAGATTAACACTACCATAAAATAAAATAAAAACTCTTATGTAACTTTAAATGATAGTAATTAGTTAGGATTAGAAAGTGAGAATACCTTTTGATAGCACCAAGGCCCCTGCTTCCAACAACAAGTGAATCAAGTTTAAGATCTTCCACAGCATCCAACAACTTCTCCCTTGGATCTCCCCAATAAACCTTGGCCAGCACCTTTGTCTGCTTCTCCGAAAACACACATACCGAAGTAGAAATATCAACTTTCGACTAGATATCTTTGTTGTAACTTGTAAGAGACGTTTTTTATAAAAAAAAATTTTGATAAATCTAAAAGATTTCGACAATTTCTAAAAATATTAGGATCAATCTGAATTTAACATATATGAAATGGTGTGCAAAGTTAATGAAGAAATTACCCCTTTGGTCCTTGACACAGTATCTAGAATGTCTACAACTTCAGGATCCCACGTAAGTCCATATTGCTTTGAAAAATTGATCTCTCTGAATTCTTCAAGAGGAATTAAAGCTGTAATAAAAACCACCAAAAAATAAATAAATCACAAACTCGCATACTATCATCATATCATATACTCAAAAGGATACAAATCGAAAAATAACATACGTGATCCCGTGTCCTTGAAAAGCTTCTTCCTGGTATGATCAGCTTTTGGTGGTTGGACGTTGATCAAGATGACACGATGATCACCGGCGTTGATCAGATTATCAACTGCCCATCGTAGGGCTGCTTTGCTGTGTGGAGAGAAGTCCATTGCTATCCCAACTGTACCCTTCCCCATCTCTCTCTCTCTCTCTCTCTCTCTCTCTCTCTCTCTCTTCTCGTCGCACAAACACACACAGACTATAAAGTCTTTGATTGATTTTTGGTACTTTGATTCTTCTGTTTGGCTTTTTAGAGTCTCTATGATATTTATAACGTGTTTTTTAAATTTGAAAGTGCTTTTAAATAGTTAAAAAATGCTTTTGGGTTTATTTTGTAATGTTTTGTGTAAAACTTGCCAACAACAATTATGACGTATGTGCAGCGGAAGAAATTAAATAAACTAGGCGAAGAATTTAATTATGTATTCCAAAACTAGAAAATTTCAAATTTAACAAATACGATTTTTATAAAAATGTAAATTTCTTGTAAGTTTTCCTAATATGAATTTTTTTCTATTAATTAAATATCTTGTAATATAAATTATTATTTTTTTGAAAAGGAATTAAAGAAACAAGAAAAAGATTACAAAGAAACCGGGTAATTAACAAGATGTCTAAGGATCAAATCTCCATAATTATATGAACCAATGTTTTTTGAAAAAGAATTTTACAAATATTTATTTTTTTTTATTTTTTTTTTTTCATTTAAAAGCACTTTATATAAAAAGAAAGCCTTGTTTAGATTCACCTCTATTTAACTAGGGTTGGAAAAGTCTAAACATGATAATTGTTATCAAATTGGAATTGATAAGTTGAGAGAGTTCTTGAAGCTCCTATTAGCTAGTAATGTGTCTAATCAATTGGTATATATATTTATTCAAGCAACCCTAAGTTGACACTTTATTCTTTGATGATAATATTTTTTTTTATTTTTTTTTTATAAAAACCAACCTGTGACAAAAAGGATGGAATTTAGCATCATTAAAGGTTGCATTGCCAATTTTATATCATAAAAGATTACAACAACTAGAAGTCTAGAACATTCACGTCTCTCTACTCATTATTTTCAATTCCATCTTTTTTTTTTTCTTTCTAAAAAAGTCGGCTAGAATTCTAGAAATCCCTGGGGCGTTGGGGCCAGTGGTTAAGGAAGATATGAGTTGTAAATCTGAACCTCGTTGATACATTTTTTTTTTCTTTTCTTGGTCAAGGGTATTTAGGTGTTTTTGACGGTCAAAAAATTGACCTAACATTTAAGATTAACTAAGTTTGACTAACGATATGGATTGTGAATGTCAATTTTTGATAAAGTTATTTTTATTAGAATTTCTATATTTATGAGCTGTTATTGATTGAGTTTTTAGTTTCCTAAAACTAGTTGAACAAATTTAACTGAATTGCCTGAAGGTCCAATTAGACCTGGCAATAGGTCATGTTGTTACAAATCCATGTCGTTTCGTGTTTGGGTCGTGTTAAAATTGTCCCACCGAACATGACCCGTTAGCTTAATGGGTTTAAATATAGAGCAAATTGAAGCCAACATCCCTGAGGTTAGGCCTTTAACAACCAAAAACAACTTTATCATTAATTGACAATAACCTCCCCTACCGTTAGTCAAAGTTAGTCAAGTTTAACCATTGACTGGATTTGGCCCCTACAAATACCTAAATGCCCATGAATAAAAAAAAATCCAATTTTAAAAATAAATAAATAAATGAAAACAAATTTGGATCCACTATAAAAAAATTGAAAATTACAAATTAAAAAAAAAAAAATGTGTAGACATAGGTTGTATCTCTATATTTTTCTTCAAATTCAAAATTCTAAAAAATTAATAATCTGGATCATCAAAACGTTTTGCGTTTTATTATATTCTTCTTGCCCTAGGAGTAGAAGTAGCACAAAAAGAGGGATTATTGACCCAATGATAAACCACAACCAACAACATTTTCTTCAGATAATTTTTTCTTCTTCCATATGGATTTCTGAATTTTTCTTCGTATTCAAGTTTTTTAGAATTTTCAAAACTGAAAAAAAAAAAAAAAAAAAAAAAAAAAAAAACCTAGCCTATCTAAATATAATCTAACAACATTTTCTTCTTCCATTGATGAATTTCCAAATTTTTCTTCAGATTCCAGTTTTTTAGATTTTTCAAAAATAAAAATAAAAAATGTGGCCAAGATGAATGGTGAAGATTTAAAGCTTTTAAATATATTTTGTTAATAAACAAAAAGGCTTGAAAGGATGAAAATACCCTAATCTCTGTTAAGTTTGACTAACTTTGACTAATGGCAGGGGAGGTCATTGTCAATTAAGCATAAAATTGTTTCTGATTGTCAAAGACCAAACCTCAGGGAGGTTGGCTACAATTTGCTCTTAAATATAAAACCTGAAACCATTTGTTAAATTAATGGGTAATCCGACCAGACCCATTGTAAAATGTTATATCTAAAATTTATTAAAAAGTTGTAAATAAATAGTGTTGAAGCATGATCAAGTATTCAAGCTCATGCAATCAAGTCCACCATAGGCTCCAACATTCTATCGAAAACATATTATTTTAAGAAAAACAAAAATAAACAACTTGAAAACGAAATATAACGTGGCTTCCATAAATCTTCATTATGTTACAATTGAGAATCTCAATCATCACTTACGCTTACAAACGAAAAATTGCTTGTGTTAGAAGATGACTACTTTTAGGGTTATGGTTAGAATATGGTGATACAATCAATTTAGAGTTTTAGAGTTTTTAATTAATTATTAAAATATATCCTAAATGTAATTATAGAGATTTTTTTTTTCATAAATTCAACAACTTTAATTAGTAAATTATTTACTATTGAGTCGGTAATTACAATATATCCTAAATGCAATTATAGAGATATTTTTTTCATAAATTCAACAACTTTAATTAGTAAATTTATTTACTATTGAGTCAGTAAATATAAAGATTTTTTTTAAAATAAATTTCACAAAATAAACTTCACACACACACACCCACAACATTATTAAAATATATCCTAAATGTAATTATAGAGATATTTTTGTCATAAATTCAACAACTTTAATCAGTAAATTTATTTACTATTGAGTCGGTAAATACAAAGATTTTTTTAACACACACACAATTTAGAGTTTTAGAGTTTTTAATTAATTATTAAAATATATCCTAAATGTAATTATAGAGATTTTTTTTTCATAAATTCAACAACTTTAATTAGTAAATTTATTTACTATTGAGTTGGTAAATACAAAGATTTTTTTAAAATAAATTTCATAAACACACACACAGTCAATTTAGAGTTTTAGAGTTTTTAATTAATTATTAAAATATATCATAAATGTAATTATAGAGATATTTTTTTCATAAATTCAACAACTTTAATTAGTAAATTTATTTACTATTGAGTCGGTAAATACAAAGATTTTTTTAAAATAAATTTCATAAACACACACACACACACACATATATATATATATATATAATCCTTGTTGTGCTAAAATTTCCTAAATGTAATTATAGAAATATTTTTTTCATAAATTCAACAACTTTAATTAGTTATTTACTATCGAGTCGATAAATACAAAGATTTTTTAAAAATAAATGTCATAAAATAAATGTCATATATATATTAAATCCTTCTTGTGCTAAAATTTTGTAAATTTACTCGCAAGCGCACGAGTCTATTGTATAATAGCTTATGCAAGTACGAGGTCGATCCCATGAGGATCGTGAAAAATTAATCTAATTCTAAATTTAATCTAATCCTAACCTAGTTAACCGAATGTGACGAATTTAAACTAAAATTAAACTAAACTAAAAGAAAGCAATTAATTAAAGAATACTAAGGTACCACTATGTAAGTTCATAGCTAGCTTCCTAATAATCTATTAATTCCCCAAATTAGAGTGAAAATAAAAAATCAATTTGTTGTCTACCCATGAATTTAACAAAAAGCACATTAATCAAATTCTTAAGTTGGTTTTCCTTCGCTTTAAATACAATCCCTAAGCATTCTATGTATCCAAATTAATCAAAAACAAAGAATCAAAGAAACTATAATTGATATTACGAAACCAAGTATTGATTAAAGTATATACCTAACTATCAAAAATACATGATAGTAGAGATGAAAGGGTTTTATATTTAAAAATCAATAGAAATGAAAACCATAAACATTGAAGAACAATATTTAGAAATCAATAAAAATGGTCCCGTTCACATCAATGTGTACTGATGTAACTACATCAGTACCAATGTATCTGAACCACTAATTATGGAGAAGTTTTAACAAGTGCATACACTTTGAGCCAAAGTATGTAAATCTAATAATTCACATCCAACATACTGATGAAGTTATATCAATGCGTACTGACTTGAACATTTCTGTCAATAAAAATATCTGGAAATGATTCCATAACACAAGGTTTCATCGTCTACACTAATATAAAGAAAATTAGAAAAACATTAAAATTAAAATAACAATAAAACCCGGAAGATGCATTGAAGCTTCGTCTTCAAAGCCGAAATCCTTCTTCGCAAGCACAGCTCCACCCTCCACAAACCTCCTTCAATTCGGCACAAGATGCCCTTTATAACCCTCGTAAGTCAGTCTCCTAAGTCCTAAAGCCAAAAGGAAAGTCAACTTGTATTAGGTGCAATTGGTCCACGTATTAACTTTTCCTTATTTTGTTATCTTTCAATATCACAACCTCTAAACCCATGTCTGATGTCATCATGCAGTCCGAATGTGTTTGAGATTGGGCTTCTCTTTACTTTGATTTAACTTGGGCCTTTGACTTATTGTCAACTTGTGATCTCCTCTTGGACTTTTGATTTGGGCTCAAATCTTGGGCTTGGATTTTCAAATATTCATACAATTGAAGTAAGTCCACATGAAATTGATTATTTTTCAAGTTCCATGTTATTTCACCTAAAACACAAAAATAACTATAATTAAACCAAAATAAATAAATCAAATAGCTAACAAATCCAAATTAAAGGTTATAAATATGATATAAAATATACCCATTAATCCTTATATTAATGGGTTATAACGAATTAATAGTTTTTCAAAGGTGAATCCAAAACCGACCCATTATATTAAGAGTTTTAATGGGTTGACCCATTAACAACCCGATTTGATAAACTAGACCCATCAACCGCTATTTTTGAATAGGTTTGGGTCGTGTAAAATTTTGTCAGGTCTAGTCCAATATGTTATTATGATCATAACTAAATATTGGGCTTTGTGTATTTAATGGGTTTTAGACCACTTATATTGATGTTATGTTTTAGTGTAGGCCAAAAGTAATAGGCTCTATGATGGGTGGACCCAAATTGAATAAGGCTTAGTTTAAAGTATTAAGGCTAGGTCCCCTCCTCACTTCCTATATAAATACAAATTGTCCCATTTGAAACTGTATTGTAAGGGTTTTAAGGAAGTAGAAAGAGAAAGACTTAATCTGAGTGTGAGCGATTTTTCATATGGATCTGCAATTCTTTTCGCAAGTTATCATGGATTCAAAATGTACGTTTTTTATTCATCTTACATTTAATTTATTTGTTTAAGGTGTTTTACTTGTTGTATGTGTAAGGATTCTCATTAATTGATTGGCTTATTTTGTGGACAAACCACATGTTGGGGTTTGGTTGTAAGGGTAGTCTAGGTGTTTAAGGTTGAAGATCTAAGACCCTTTCCATGACCTCAAAAGGACAAGCACCAAAGGTATATATCTAGTGCTTACTTTGCCTTGAAGAGATATAGTTGCACACACACACAACATGCATAACTCTTATTCTTGAATGTTGTGTTTATATTTTATGTGCATTGTGCTTTATTGATTATTCAATATCTCTTCTTGCATTAAATTGTTTGCATTTTGTTCTATGAAATGCCATGACATGATAGGCATTAAGATGCATTCAATACCCACACTTGCACTTCATGTATGTTAGCTTTTAGTGTGGAGTAATTCATTTCCCGAAAGATGTTCGGAAACGTCCGCCCGTGCACGTTGGTGTGCTTTGTTTTGCACGATGATCGCCGGTGGAGATGCCTTTGGCTTCTCCTTTGGTTTCACCATTTTTGGTGAAACGGCGGTTCCGTTCGGCGGCCTGGCCACCGTTTGAAACCGCCGATCAAGACCTGATTCAAAATATCTTCTCAGGTCCAAACGGCGGTTCTAATCGACGGTTACAAAACCGTCGAACAAAGTCGCCGATGTTTCCTAATCCTCTCGGGAGCCATTCGGCGGTTCCATTTGGCGGTCCCGACCGTCGATTGAAACCGCCGATCGTGCGATTTCAGGGGCAATTTTGTCTTTTCACTTGCCCTGTTCTTGATGTCTATAAATATCACACTTTCTCATTCTCTTCACAAGTTCTTTGACTCCTTAGAACCCTAAGCTTAAAAGAGAGATATTTGAGAGAAAATCAAATCAAGAACTCACCTTTAACCACTCAAATCAAATCCTTTTTGCATCAAATTTCATATTGCATCTTCTATGTCTATATAGAGTGCATCCATGTATGGGTTTGCATCATCACAACTTGCTTGGTAAGATTTTGATTAACTTCATCTTATTTTAGTATTTTTACTACCAAGCCATCTCTTTTAAATTACTTGAATGTTTTAGATCATATGCTAAATACAAGAAAAGAGAATTAATTGTGATGAATTGATTGAGTGTTGTTTTGTGATAGCTTTGTATCTAGGATTGGTTATCCTTTACTTAGCTAAAGTTGTATGCCATGACATATAGCTATTTTCATATCTAGGATTGATTTTATTGTCATCATATAATCCTAGGTAAGCATCTAGAGTACCCTAGCTCTATATTGCATATTTGGATATCATTGCATATTCACTTAGGGTGTTGATCTCTTCGGAGAAGTAAGTCTTGTGTGATTGACCGGGATTAGGTCGGACACCGGGAATAGGTGGTCATATAAGCAATTGGACTAGAGCCACTTTCAAAGGCCCGCGTGGTAGAAGTGGGGGGTTATTGACCGGAGTGTTAGACGAGGTCTACATAGGTTGTAAACTCCATTTCAATTAGTGGATTTCGAGGTCCGAGTGTGGCGCACTAAACAGCCCGTGGTTTTTCCCAATGGTTGGGTTTCCACGTAAAAATCAAGCGTTCTTTAATTTCCGCACTTATATGCTTGATTTTGTATATTGACTAGATTGGGGCATTTTCGTAAATTTGACTAATCGCGAAAATTGGGTAATAACGATTAAAATCTATTCACCCCTCCCCCTTTAGATTAATATATTCAACACACCTAGTATTTGTTTCAGTATGTGTTGACATCAATTTCTAGGAAATCTTAGTTAGTGACACGGGAGTGTCCCATTGCATGACCTCAGTTCAAGACACAAAGGGATTCCAAATTCTCACTATGGTTTGTTATGCATCAGATTCAGCTCGTAGGGGTATTTTCGAGACTTCATAACTTTTGATTCCGGAAGAGTTGGCTGAAGTGCTTTATCTCATTGGAAAGTTTAACGTCTTAACTACATTTTCCACTATTGAATTGCATCATTTGAGGTTTCCTAGAAGAAGTTATTACTCTTTTTACTTTCAAGGTTCAGCAGTCAACAATTGCGGGATTTGAAAAGTCCAACTTTAATATCTTTAATGTCTTTGTTTAAAATGCTTTGAGATGTGTTGTTATCTTTTATTTTTGTTTCTTTCCTATGCATGGAGGGTTGTTCCATGATTAGGCTATATAATGAGCCTTTATCCTTGTAAAAAGTAAGTTAATGAATATTGCATTTCAGAATATTATCTCTTTGAGATTTTATCTTTCAACTCTGTATCTCTTGGGTGGATTCCTTTAGAATGGTGAGTTTATCATTGGTTTTGTATCCTTGGTTAGTTAAGAGGGTGGTGCTTCTGTATCCCTTTAGATTAGTCTTGGTGGTGAGCCGTTTATGCTAGTTTACTAAGGGTGGTGATATCTATATCCCTTGGAAAATTAGTTAATCTATCTTTATTTGTTCTTGTGTGAGATGGACTGGTTTGTTTGTTTCTTTTGTGCGTGGGCTGTCCGTGAATGTGTTTGACGACAGTGGAGATTGTTTAGGGCTGTCCGACATCAGTTAGCATTGACACGTATGCAGATCGACGCCTAAGGTCTCTAACAGAATGAGGTCAGGTCGTCTCTCCAATACGTGTGTAAATAAATGAACAGATAACAAATAAAAGATAAGTGCAGAAATAATAGAGACACAAGTATTTTTACGTGGAAACCCTTAATACAGGGAAAAACCACGGTCGTTGTGACGATAGAGAAAAGGTTCTTCAATAAGTAAAAGATGATTACTATTATAGGTGATGAATTGCTTGAAGTTACAGATTATTCTGCCTCATTATTCAAAAAGAACAACCATAGGGATTGCATTTTCTAGGTTTTTGTTCATGCATAAAGAACTATAAAATATTATTTGTGAACTTTCATGTCTATTTCTAGTTCTTCTTGAAGTGTACCTAATCCATACATTTCATATGTGATTTGCATCATTTTGTGTGATGTTAATTGTTTGGATTATAAACTAGAAAAACATACATTGTGTGCATATTGTTTATTTCTAGTTTACATAGGATATCTTGATCATATATTCTATGTTGCATGTGTTTATATAAGCATACATTTGATCACGTTAGGAATCCTTGCAAAGACATAAAATCTCTTGTTGAAACATGCGGTTCTAGCTTGAGCAAAGGAGTTTTGACTAGGATCATGCGGATACGTAGGTTGAGCATGGAGAACTCAATTAGAGGCATGCAACTTTTAAATTGAGTGACGATAAGTTTTTCACTAGTAAAAGACCCAAGAGTAGGATAGAAAGGATATCCAATAGGAAGTAGACAATCATGCGGATTGGTCGCTTTGAGAGTATACTTTTATCCAACTAGTGAAAGATGGTGTTGCTCAGAGGTGGTTGAATGGTTCAACCTGTGAATGTTTCATCTTCGGAGGTTTACCACGTAAAAATGACGTGACAAATGTCTCTAACTCAAACTCTCTTATATTTGTGTTTTGTGATGTTTATATCTTGTTGAATCTATTAGAATTGAATTTCTTTGTAAACAAGATTCTTATATCTTTGTAAACAAGATTCTTGATAAGTTTGAGTTGCAAACACTTTGTTAAAAAAATATTTGTCTCTTGTATCTTTTTGTAGTGTTTGAACATTGTATCTTGTGAAATTCTATATCAAGTTGTAAAGTTCTATTTAGTGAATTTACATTATAATATTCAAAGTACAACTTGTGGATTTTGCTTTGCATTGAATATATTTGTATATGAGATACACTGTTGCTTGTTATGTGTATGTGTTAAGTGTATCACATTCTTTCACATTTGTGAGTTTATGTTTGTAGACTAAGGGTGTTGAATTGAGTTTACATGTGATAGTTGTTATCTAATAACAATCATATTAAGGGTTAATTTGTTTGCTCACCAAGTGTTTAACAAAAGCCTCGAAAGAGTTTCAAAAATAGTGTCAACCTATCCACCCTCTCCCTCTAGGTTGTTTAGTTCATAAACTTGTAGGAATTTCATTGAGAGATTAAGCAAAAAGAGAACACTTTGACTATCTTGAAGACTTGTATGAACTTGAAGATGAAGTTAAAGCGCTCAAAAAGTCTATTAATGTCATGAAAATTCACTATAAGAAAAATGATGTATAGTGACAAAAACTATATGTCACAATAAGTGAGAAATTTGACATAATATCAATACTGTGACAAAAAATTTGTCACTAACAATTCGTCACTTATACCTCCATCCCTAAAAGTATTTGTGACACTTATAATGCCATTGTCACTACGATTAGTGACAATTATTTGTACTTGTCACAAACCATAACTTTTAGGAACAGATTTTTAATAGACCCTACTAAGTGACAAAAAAAAAAAAAAATTGTGTCACTATACATAAATCTAGTGACAATTAGCCGTTTAAATATTTTGTCACTTTAAGCAAATCTAGTGACAATTGACCGTTTGAAAATCGTGTCACTATATGCAAATATAGCGACAATTAATTATTTCAAAATTTTGTCATTATACACAAACTTAGTGACAATATATCGTTTACAAATTCTGTCACTATTTACAAACTTAGTGACAATTAATTGTTCCAGAATTGTGTCACTGTTTAAAAACCTAGTGACCATTGAAATATTTGTCACAATAAACACAATTAGTGACAGTTAACAATATAAAAATGGAATTTCAAAATTGTGCGATAAAATTAAAATAATTATAATATTAATATTTCAATTGTAATATTAAATTTAACATGAAACCTAAATTAACATAAGGAAAAAAAATAATGAAAGTCGAAAAGGAATCGTCAACCTAATCACATATGTGATGAAATTAAAAAATATTGTATGCTATAGAGACTAAACCTATAAACTAGACTTAAAAAATATTTGTAAACTAAAAAGCTGCAGACGAATCTGAGATTTTTTGTTGTTCAACTATCAACATAAATTCTCGAAACTAAAATTTCATTTCTTCCATAGTATGAAGTTGGGATTTCATCATGGTCAATTCAGTCTCAAGATGTTTTATCTTTTCGTTTGCTGTCTTTCTTTGAATTCTCTCATCTTGTAACATCTTCAATGTCTCAATATGTGCTGAACATTTACCATTTTTTTTATCGAGTAATCCCAAGACCATATGTTAAAGTATAAACATCGGCCTTTGGACCAATAACTTTACCCTTAACTTGATTGACGATTTCATTTTTAGATACATCAGGTGGGTTTGTAACAAGCTCATCCATTTGTCTCTACAAAACAAATAATAATTAAGAAAGAATTAATTCTCATGAAATTAATCATTCGACTCTTACACTGTGATCACATTCCACATCAACTGAAAAAAACCGATTGAAATAATCTCAGATACAACTAGTACCTAACATGTACCTGGCAAGCACTTCTAAAGCTAATCAACTATTATTTAACACCTGAATCAAAATAAAAGTCAAGAATATTAATAGTTTAAAATAGTTTTTACCGGAAACTAAATCACATTGTACTAGATAATTTACAAATATCTTCTGCATTAACATCAAAGAAAGAAATGTAGGGAAAAATATGGTCAACGCAGCGGAAACGAGACTAAAATCGATTTAGTATGTTTTAAAAAATTTCCTTTGATAAACCTTAACCCTTTAAATTAATTAAACATACATATAAACTAACAAAAAGAAGAATACATTTTGTCACGTGATCCGATTGACTTACGTCGATGGTAATCCGCAAGATCTTCAATCCTAGCACGAACGTGAATCACCTAGGAGCGTGGTCTCCCTTTTCTTTGAATTACGTACCTGAGAATGGACAAACAAACTTTCTTTTTCTTATTGTTAGTCACAAAACAACCAAAAGACTACAAAGATTATTCTGGTCACTTTTGAGTTCTCAATCTAATGATCGAAACTTGCGCGAACCTTATTCGAAGTTGTACACACAAGCCTATTGATGTATAAGCAATCAGTGTACTATCAAAAGAATAATCTCTTCTCTTTTTTTTTTTTTTTTTTTTTTTTTTTTTTTTTTTTTTTTTTTTTTTTTTTTTTTGTCTTTGCCGAATAATCAAACACTTTTCTATGAGTATGAGAAGAAGAAGAAGAAATTGATCAAGTTTTTTTTTTTTTTTTTTTTTTTTTTTGTCTTTGCCGAATAATCAAACACTTTTCTATGAGTATGAGAAGAAGAAGAAGAAATTGATCAAGTAGACTAGGGAGGTTGGCCGAACCCTATAAGGTGTATTATATAGGGTGGCCGAATTCTACTTCTATTTCTATTAGGGTTGCTGAAATCTCCTTGTGATGCAATTAGGGTTGGCCGAAAATCCTCTACCAAAAAGGATTTGTGCTTTACCCTAATTCCTATCAACTTTAGAATCCTAACCCTAATTCAACTCATAAGTGTTTTTATTCTTTTATTGACTTAATAAAAGACTTTCCTATTTGATTAAATAAATAAACCTTATTATTTATTTTCTTACCAAATAAGTCTTTTACTTTTAGTATACTACTACCAATAGTATAACTCTAGGAAATATATTTCCTAATCAGAAAAAGATTTTGTTTCTTAATTAAATAATTAATTAATAAATTAATTAATTCTCATTTAATCAAACAATAAAATAAAATAATATTTTTGACTAATTATTTAGCCTTGCCGCCCCACATCATATATATGGGCCAAATATTATTTTCTTATTTTATTTAATCCATTGGACTTTAAATAAAAAGCCCACATGTGAACCAGACCCATTCTTACTAAAAGAAACAAGCCCACATGTCTTTCATTAATATATTAATATAATTGATCAGCCCATTAAGTAAATAATATGCAAATTATATTCTTAATATATTAAATGCAATTCTAGATGGACCCATAAATTGGTCCGGTAGAATATATCAAGTGATCCATGCAAGTCCGTGTGGATTGTGGATCTTGGCGGGCTATCTAAATTTAAGTTTCAATAGACATAACCTAATCACAATCAATAAATGATTCACTTAGGTCCGATCCATTAATTTTAACTCATTTCACTTAAGAGCTAAAATTGAACTCTTAAATAAAGATAGAATAAGAAGATGTTCCTCATTCATACCCTAGACAATCATATTGGAGATAGTGTATCCTCGTGATCAATATCAGTAATCGCCAAGAGTTCATAGACCGTCTATAACTCTCCAAGTTACCATATTTACTTATATAACCACGTTTTGAACTTAGATATTTTGACTTGTCCAAAAGCCATGTTTTCAATAGTCACTATCGAAAACTCAACATTGAGATTTAATATCCAATTACCTCAAAACATCCATATGATGATATTATACTCTCATTTAATAAATGGATCCACGATGTCCATATCTATAAATGAAGTCCTCTATCGATTAATAAATGAATATCACCAAACTATCGAGGATAGACTATGCTATATAATTGTACTCATTGATAACTCAAATGATATCACTTGCAACCATAAGTCCATCATTTATCTCAGGATTAAGATAGACTCTCCGATTATCCTGATAATGAAAAGACTATTATCTATTGACGGTTCTAGATAAAGCTTTTCATTGTGATCCAGTTCAATGCACCCAGTGCACTAGATTCTTTCACTCGAAGACACTCCGATGATTTTAGACTCATCATATCTCATTTGATCCCACTCAAATACTAGCAAAAGAATTCTACAACTTTAACAAGATAAAGGTGCCCAACCTTCAACTTAAGTTGTGAACATTATTCAAGACTTACTAAAGAACAATTCTTTAGACCTTATGATTATTTACTTTGACAATTATAATATTAAACTATAAATGCTATAAGATTTGTTAAGCCAGAAATCACTTTATTAATATGAAAAAAATTGTCAATTACAATATTACACTCTTGCTATTGAGCATAATCCTAACTAGAAAATCTCAATATAATCCTATATCCATGAGAAAACTTCAAAATATATAGGATGAGATGAACATATAGCACAAGTTGTACAATTATATCTTATTTTGTCAATCCGTAATTTAAATTGGAAACATATAACTTGGTGCCAACTTCCATACCAGATATTCCTGCAGCTTTAAGACTGTCTTCAAACAAATCATGTTGTCATGGAAAACTCTTGGCTCTGTTGAAAGACTGATGAAAAATCGGGAAAAAGAAAACCGAGGGAAGTCATGTTACAACAAGATAACAGGATAACTTATTGTGGCAAAATGGAATTGCATATAGATGCAAGATTCAATTAAAAACCCATATATATTAAAATTGTGGTATGAATGTTCACAGTTAAAACAACAAATGATATAAAGTGGTAATACACATGATAGCCATAGAGATTTGCGAAGAGGAAAGCTTCCAAGTGATGAAAATGGATTAATTATCTAAAATGAATCAAAGTTGATAATTATTCAATATAATTCACTTATACACCTTGTAAGCAATTGACCAAAACTGATTTGGTAGGTCTTCTAGATATCTCCCACAAGTTTCACATGATTCGTCGATTTTTGATTTCATTGACCACTTTGCATCCTTCAACCGAGGTCCTAGATTCAAGTGCACCACTGTTTTTCCATTGATTTTATGTCAATCGAAATTCAAGAAAGCAAGAGAATTGTAACATTTTAACACTAATTAATTACCCACACTACTGGTTTTCAATTAAACCAAGTTATTAGTAATAGAAAAACCCTTCAATTTCAATAATTTAATAAATAATAATTAAACAATTTGTTCAATGATAGATGACAAATAAACCTGGATTTTGGAGCAATTGAGTTGCTTTTGCATGTCCTGGAGTCGAATCACGTTGTGGCAGACGTACTTATAGATCTGAAGGGGACAGTGGAGGGCTGGAGGTAGTGAGCCATTTCGCTATGCTTGCAAAATCTGAGCTTGCAGTCATGAAAAAAAAATAAAAACGAATTCCGTCGCAAGATCTTAAAGAACTCGAAATGTCGGAGAGTACTCAGCTAATAGCGAGGGGTAAAGCTTCGAAGCGATGGAAGAGGCTACTTCACCGACTGGTTGCTCATATTGGTAGAGGCATTTAAACCACAATAAGAAAAAAAATTGGGGAAAATAAGTGAAGAGAAAAAAAACGCATTGTGACATAGAGAAAGAAAGTATATATATATATATATATACAGAAATTCTATTATCAGTTTGAACTGAGAAAAGTTATATCAGTTCCTTGCATGTGGGCCATTAGATTTAAATACTTTGACTTGGCTGTATGCACTTGTCAGTCAAAGTATTTAAATCTGGTGGCCCACATACAAGAAACTGATATAACTTTTGTCAGTTCGAACTGATAATAGAAAGACTGTATATATATATATAAATATAAATATATATTTTAAAGATTTTTTTTTTTTTTTTTGGGTTAATGACTTATTATTATGAGTCACAAAATAAATAAATAAAATTAAGTTAATTTTGTGTCTAATTATAATAATTGTCACAAATTAACAATTTTTTAATTAATTGTGACAAATTATTTAAAACAGTCTCAACTGAATCAGATTTTTGACAAATAATAAAATTTGTCACAAAACAATACTTACAGTGATGGTTTTATAATTTGTCACAAGTAAATATGTCACTATAGGTCACTTTTTTTGTAGTGATTGAAGCCATTAAGCTTGATGAAGTAGTAAAACTTGGAAAGCATCATGGAGATATGAGTGGCTTGGGTTTTGTAGAAGAAGTAAAGAAGACTCTTACAACCAAGAACAAGTTAAGAAGTCTAAGAAAAAGAAAGACTCAACTACTATTCCTTCCAAAATCAATGACAAAGACAAGAATATTTATGGAACTTCTCAACCGACTTCTCAACCAAAGCATGTATACTCAAAAGGTAACTTTTCTCAATTCATTCCGGTTTGTCATTCTTGTAATGTAGTTGGTCACATTAGGCCTAATTCTTATGAATATATTAGGCAATGCAAATTAGGAAATGTGAAGCATGATAATAATGTAAAAAGGTTATCTAATCATGAGTTTAAGTCTAGAGCTAAATGTAAAATCTCTAAATTTGTCCCGGTCTTTCACTTTTGTAATGTTGTAAGACATATTAGGCATAAATGCTACAAGTATATTAGATAATGCAAACTAGAGAATGAGATACATGCTAGTAAGATGAAAGACTTTCTTTGGTTGTTTCTAAACATGTTAAGGCATTAGAGACTATGCATGATAAACATGTTATTAAAAAGAAATCAACAAGGAAAGTCAGGGTTAAGAAGAATAATATGCATAATTGTGAGATGAATAAGTCTTCTTTGGAAGGTTTCAAGCATGATAATAGTTTTGATGTTTTGAGAAATGTGCATATTGATCATGTTCATGCAAAGAAACCTACTAAGAAGATTTGGGTTGAAAAGAATGATGTGCATGCTAATAATAATCATATTAAGAAAAATGTTGAGAAGAGATTGGTAAAGAAGAGTGTTAACCATGATTATTCAAAGAGTCTTGATGAAATATTTGTGCGTGGCAATAATGATGAGTTTAATATAAGTGATATTTCATGAAGAAGTTAGTTGATGATTTATCTTCTAGATTTCATATTGCCATGAGTAATGATCATCATGTTGTTTGTGTTGGTTCACCTAAAACCAATATGGTCAAAGGTGAGTGCTCTCATACTTGATTGAGTGGCACGTATGAGAATATTTTTTTCTTGTTTGATAAGAGTTCTAAGTTTGATGCTTGACTAAGCTATTTTGTGATATGCTAGGTCTAGTATTCAAACTTGGTGTCTCTAGTCAATACATGAAATTAATATTCTCACACTTTCACCATGCGTAAAATATTTGTTGATTAGCTTTAGAGAAACTATTTTTGCATGGAAATCTAAACTTTGTTTTATGTTAGGACTTTTGCAGAAAGTCATTTTTAATTCATGTATTTCTTGTGCATGAGTTATTGCTTTGATATAAAATGTTGATATTTGAAACTAATTATTGCACGGTGTGTATAAAACTATCTAGAGGGAGGGTGAATAGATTTTACGCTTTTTACCCAATTTTTTGTGATAGTCAAAATTACGAAAATGCCCTCAAGATAATATAAACAAGCAAGTGTAATATGGTGCGGAAAATAAAACAACACTTGATTTTTACGTGGAAACCCTCACGGGAAAAACCACAGGCTATGTAAGTAAGCCACACTCGAACCTCGAATCCACTAAATGTGCAAACGATTACAACCTAATCCCGAAAGTAATCACACACCTACCTAATCCCGGTATGAGTGAACCTAGTCCAATTTTGCTTGCGATCTAAGCAACCTAATCCCGGATGCTACACACAAGACTTACTTTCTCTTTGAAGAGAATACAACCCTAAGTGAATATATGTGAATATCCAAAATGCAACATAGAGCAAGGAAAACCTTATATGCTTATCTAAGATGTTTAATATGTAATTAAGAACAATCCTAGATATCAAAACTAAATGACATGTCAATTAGTTTAGCTAAACAATATTAAGCACAAAACCTAATAAGCTAGCACAATACAACTTCTCAAACATACATCATACTAATCTCAAACTTGTATTCAAAGAATATAAAATCACATACAAGTAATTAAATTGAGATTGCTTGTTAAGAGAAACACAAAATATGTAAGATATTAGTGAAAAGCTTACCAAGCAAAGTATGATGAAGAATCCATGCAAGATGACATCTAGATGATCTAAGATGATGCTAGATGATGATTGATGATCATGGAAAAAGTGTTTGAGTGATTAAAAGTGAGTTCTTGGAATTTTTCTTCTCTTTGAAAAATATCCTAAGTATGAAATCTGAATATGAACTCTTGTAATTGACCTAAAGTCAAAGTGGCATATATATAGGGGGCCAAATCAAAGTGGGGTCGTTTTGATAAGTTGGCCTCAATATTGCCTTGGGCGCTGTACGTAGAGCGCCCCTTGTACAGCGCCCCTACTCTGTTCTCACGGGAAAACAGAGGGGCGCTGTACGAACAGCGCTCGTACAGCGCCCATCCAAAATGCATCAGACCTGATGCATTTAAATGGCATTTTTGCATCAGGTGTGATGAGCGCTGTTCACAACAGCGCTTTGTAGAGCGCTTTGAACAGCGCCCTTTGCAAAGAAAGAATCCCAAGATTATGCATGACAAGGCAATGGGCAATGCAAGATGCAATCAACCTAACATACAAGAAGAGATGTTAATGAGCATTAAAGCACACAAATAAGACACACAACATACAAGGATAAAACATATGCATGAGTTGTGAGTGTGTGCAACTATCTCTTCAAGACAAGTAAGCACTTAGAGTATTACCTTTGGTGCTTATCAATGGTGAGGTCTTCAAAGGGCCTAAGCAATAATAACAACATCTAAGCTACCCTTACAAAGAATCCCCACATATGGTTTGATCACGAAATAAGCCAATTAAAAATTACGGGAATCCTTACAATCTCCCCCTTTGGCTATTTTGTGACAAAACCACCACTCACATTGATTCCTCACATAAAAATAGAAACTACGGGACTACAATGATTATCTACATTACAAAGAGATAAGAAAATAAAACTTCAAGTCTTCAATCTCTTGTAGAACAATCAAGCCCTGAAAATAAAGTTTCTAGCATTTCCAATACAAGTAAAGTGTGAGATTAATCATGTGAGAACAATAACAAGCATTTGCATTTACAATTTAGGCACAACATTATGAAATGTATGTGTATGCAATGCTCCCCCTCAGCGGGTTACTCCCCTTCAATGCAATGAATGTTCTCCCCAAAGTGCACAATAGCTTCTATATTTTGTAACTCCCCTTACCATATCCTACTCCCCCTTTTTGTCATGATATAGGCAAAGGAGTAGTCCCCAACCGGGTCACTCATAGCAACGAGAGATAGAAGCATGCAAGATATTTGCATATACATATAAGTCACTTTATGCACTTCAATTAATTGGAAAGAAACAAGGAGATTTATTTGTAGAAAATGTGTGAATCCAACATGCTTTGCATACAAGACATATAGCATTCAAGTCCAAAATACAATGGTATTTGGCAAAGCAAATGACAAAGGTTTCTAATAAGAATTCAAACCAATTTCACCAATGTCATGAGAAAAGCAAGGATATAGAGATTATTGATTTCAAATTTTAGAGTAACTATATCCAACTTTATAAGCAAAACATGGCATGAGCGACTTTGCACCCTATTTGATTTTTCCGGATAAGATATCCGTATGATAGTAGCCATGTTCAACCAATAAAGAAAGAGAGACATTTGGAATGTAAATTCCTTTGAACGGATACAAGATCCTTTATACATTGAGTCTCATTAGCTTTCACACAAGTTTTGCATTTTTTAAGAATATGCAATCATCAATTCATGCTTTTCATGTGAGCATGTTTTATGAATTTCATGCTTTTTCATTTGACATTAGCACGTTATAAAAGAATCATCATGTCATGGAGATAACTATAGGTCATTCACATCATACTTCCTATGTTAATCTCCTAGTCCAAAAATGCATGTTTGAACATAAATATGACATGGATTGTAAACAAGCAAGGTTCACACTTATAGAATTTGAAAGCATATATACATATGTACAACCAAGCTTACTCAAGCAATCAAAAGAAGAGGCATAAGTTATTTCAAATTTTTTGCAAGTTACAAGAATGCAAAATAGCTCTCTTTGCTTGAGTTCCCCATATGGGGTCAAGTATAAAACTCATCACTCCACAAGACATATCCCAATAGATCTACTAAGAGTTTTAAATCGAGTAGCATCTAAGGGTTTAGTAAATAGGTCTGCAAGTTGATCATTAGTACCTACATGTTCAAGTACTATGCATTTATTTTCAACAAGCTCTCTAATGAAGTGATGGCGGATATCAATATGCTTAGTTCTAGAATGTTGTACTGGATTCTTAGAAATATTAATGGCACTCATGTTATCACAAAAGAGAGTGAGAGTACCTTGGTTGAATCCATAGTCTACTAGCATTTGCTTCATCCATAGGAGTTGTGTGCATCCACTCCCCGCGGCTATGTACTCGGCCTCGGCCGTGGACAAGGAAATCGAGTTTTGCTTCTTGCAAAACTAAGACACCAAGTTGTTGCCTAGAAAGAAGCAACCGCACGATGTGCTCTTCCTATCATCACAATTTCCTGCCCAATCCGCATCACTAAAGCCTACAAGACTAGCATTAGTGTCAAAAGAGTACCAAATCCCATAGTTGGATGTCCCATTCACATAGCGAATGATTCTATTTACGGAAGAGAGATGGGACTCCTTAGGATCCGCTTGGTACCTAGCACACACACCCACACTAAAGGAGATATCGGGCCTACTTGCGGTCAAATAAAGCAAGCTACCTATCATGCCCCGATATAGAGTTTGTTCCACACTTTTACCACTAGCATCCTTGCTTAGCTTCAAAGTGGTACTCATGGGTGTATCACAATGTTTGGCTTTCTCTAAACCAAACTTCTTCACTAGGTTCTTAGCATATTTGGCTTGGGTTATGAAAATCACATCATTCATTTGCCTAATTTGCAAACCTAGGAAGTAACTAAGCTCACCAACAAGACTCATCTCAAATTCATGAGACATTACATCAACAAATTGTTGGACCTTGGTGTTGTTGGTGGAGCCAAAGACTATATCATCAACATATATTTGAGCTATGAAAAGCTCATCATTGTCTCTTTTGATGAATAGTGTCTTGTCAACACTACCTCTTGTGTAGTTATTGTCAACAAGAAATTGAGTGAGGCGCTCATACCAAGCCCTCGGTGCTTGTTTCAACCCATATAGTGCCTTCTTGAGGTGATAGACATGGTTGGGGTGGTGTGCATCCACAAACCCCTTGGGTTGTTCAACAAACACTTCCTCTTGCAAGAAGCCATTGAGGAAGGCACTCTTGATGTCCATTTGGTGCAATTTGAACTTGTGCACACAAGAGATGGACAAGAGAAGCCTAATGAACTCTAAGCGGGTAACGGGAGCAAAAGTCTCCTCAAAGTCGATACCCTCAATTTGAGAGTACCCTTGTGCTACAAGTCTAGCCTTGTTCCGCACTATGTTGCCATCATCATCGGATTTGTTCCTAAATATCCATTTAGTGCCTATGACATTAGTGGTCTTAGGCCTAGGAACTAGAGTCCAAACCTCATTCCTTTCGAATTGGTTTAGCTCTTCTTGCATGGCAAAAACCCAAAATTCATCATTCAAGGCTTCATCAACCTTTTTGGGTTCTATTTGAGAGGTGTAGCATGTAAAGCTAATTAGATTAGCTATTTGACGCCTAGTCCTAACACCCTCATTAACATCTCCAATAACATCCTCTTTGTTATGGAGTCTTCTAACCCATGGAGCGGGTTCATTAGAGTCCAAGTTAGGAACTCTAGTAATATGTTGTGTGACTTCATTATATGTCCCAACATTGGGAGTCACCACAACCCTCTCCAAAGGAGAGTCATCCTCTAAAACTTCCTCCTCCTCATGGTCATTAGACTTGAGCCTTGTATCATTAATGACAACATTCGATGATTCCATGACGGTTCGAGTCTTCAAGTTGAAAACTCTATAGGCTCTACTATTCAAGGCGTAGCCAATAAAGATACCCTCATCACTCTTAGCATCAAACTTGCCAAGTTGATCACGGTCATTTAAAATGTAGCATTTGCTTCCAAATGTGTGGAAGTAGCTAACATTTGGCTTCCTACCCTTCCATAGCTCATGGGAGGTATTTCTAGATCCGGGCCTTAGGAAAACTCTATTCCCTATATAGCAAGCCTTGTTGACGGCTTCGGCCCATAGGTTCCTAGGGACATTGTTGTTAAGCAACATCACTCGGGCCATCTCTTAGAGGACCCTATTCTTCCTCTCAACAACTCCATTTTGTTGAGGTGTCCTAGGAGCCGAAAACTCATGGGAGATGCCTAAGCTATCACAAAAGCTTTCAAAAGAGGCATTCTCAAACTCTCTCCCATGGTCACTTCTAATCCGTTTAATGCTTCTAATGTTAGATTTCATTTCATTTTATAATTTAGTACAAAGCATTTTAAACTTATTAAAAGTTTCGGATTTTTCTCTAAGAAAATATGTCCATGTAAATCTAGAGAAATCATCAACACAAACAAAAATGTATCTCTTTCCACCTAAACTCTCGATTTGCATAGGACCCATGAGATCCATGTGGAGAAGCTCTAAGGGCTCCTTGGTGGAGAGATACTTGCCCTTTTTGTGTATGCTTTTGGTTTATTTTCCTTGTTGGCAAGGTCCACAAATACCATTGGCTTTCTTCCCAAGCTTAGGGAGGCCACGCACACACTCGAACTTTCCAAGGGTTCTTAAATCCCTAAAGTTCATGTGGCCAAGTCTTTCATGCCACAACACAACTTGCTCATCCATGGACACATTGTTTGAGACTATTCTAGCTTCAAGACAATAACAATTGTCACTAGATCTCATACCTTTCAACAAGGTTTGTCCATCGGGCTTTAGGATTGAGCAATCATTTTTACTAAACAAGACGAAATATCCTTCATCACTTAGATGTGAAATGCTTATTAAATTGGCTTTCAAGCCATCAACAAATAAAGCATCTGATAAGGAGGGTAAACCGGGAACGGAAATGGATCCTTTCCCTACAACCTTCTTTTTGGATCCATCACCAAAAGTGACATATCCACCTTCCTCCATAACAAGAGTCTCGAAGAAACTCTTGTTTCCCGTCATGTGCCTAAAGCACCCACTATCCAAATACCAAAAATTAGAAGAATTTGCCTTCAAGGCTATTTGTGCAACATGGCAAACATTTTCATTCTTTCTAATCCACTTAGCAACAATTTTAGCTTTCTTAGTGGTCTTTGGTACATGTGCTCTACTATTCCTAGGATCATGCAAATCAATATTATCATTCCTAGGAACATGCATCATGGCTCTTTTCTTTTTCTTCTCTACCATGCTTCTAGTTTTGCACATTTTTATATATCTAAAGCAATGTGGTCTAATATGACCATCAAATCCACAAAAGTGACAAATAGGAGTAAAATAAGGAATCATACCTTGTCCTTGTCTTTGTGGATGAAAGGGTTCAATCCTTCTTCGTTGTTGAACCGGTCTTGATTGCTTCCTAGCTTGAGGTTGCATGATAGGCCTCTTTCCTTTGTGAGCCATTTGTGGAGGAATGTTGGCTTGAGGGACCCTAGGGGGTTGAGCTTGAGGTTGCCTTCTTGGCCCCATCTTCACTTGAGCATTTGAACTTTGTCCTATTTCTAATTTCTTCCTAGGAATTTGCACAAATGAAGTTTCTTCGTTCTTCAAGCTCTTGACAAACACGGTCTTGTTAGAGGTTGAGATCTTCTTGCCATCTTCATACCCAAGACCCCTCTTGTCACATGGACTCTTTCCAACACCAAGCATATGGTCAAGCTTCTTGGTGCTAGAATCCATCCTAGTCATAGATTCTCTAACTTCTTCAAGCTCCCTCTTTAGACTATCCTCATTCCTCCTAGATAAGACTAACTCCTCTCTTAGCTTATCTTCCATCTTCTTGAAATTTTCCACTTGTTCACTTAAGTGGTCATTTTGAGATACAAGCTCAAGATTTTCTTCTCTCAACATCTTGATCTTTCTTGTGCTCTTGATTGCTAAATCATTAAACTCGGCATGATATTTAGGAAGCACCTTTTTCTCCACAAATCCATTTATGGAGTTAGAAGAGGAATCACTTTCTACTTCACTTGAGT
This sequence comes from Acer saccharum, assembly GCA_030490815.1. Lineage (NCBI taxonomy): Eukaryota > Viridiplantae > Streptophyta > Magnoliopsida > Sapindales > Sapindaceae > Acer > Acer saccharum. Next base: position 41,466,557 of record CM059866.1, read on the forward strand.
CATTTTCCTCTTGACTCATTTCCTCTCTCTCACTAGCACTTTTGCTTTTATAGGAGGAGGCAAAAGCTAGGAGATTAGCCATGAGCTCTTCATCATCCGAAGACTCATCTCCCTCATAGGAGTCATCACTACTTCCACTCCAAGTGGCGGTCATCACTTTCCCCTTTTTCTTCTCAACATGATTTGCACAATCGGGGGCAAAATGACCTATGCCACCACACTCGAAACAACGGACCCCTTTTCTTTCGGTCCTCTCTTGCCTAGGTTCAAATTTCTTGAAAGAGCCCTTTTTGTTCAAATCTTGTCCTTTTGATCCAAAGCTCTTTCTTCTAAACTTCATAACCTTGTTGAACCTTTTTACAAACAAGGCAAGGTCTTCATCCGAGTCAACCTTCTTTTCCTCCTTTTCATCCTTGGAGGTTTTTAAAGCAATTCCTTTTTGCTTTTTAGTGGGTGTGGAGATAGGCCCCTTCCTAGACTCATAAGCTAGAAGTCTCCCAATCACCTCACTCGGCTTCATATCCTTATAATCACTATTTTCTTCTAAAGCCGTCACCTTCGATTCAAACCTATCGGGTAGAGATCTCATAATCTTTTGCTTGATTCTCCTATCCGAATATGGATCACCAAGTTGATGACTTTGGTTGACTATATCCATCAACTTGATCTCGAAGTCGTTGAAGCACTCATTCTCCTCCATCTTGAGCATCTCGAATTGAGTTTGGAGGACTTGAAGCTTAGAGTCCTTCACCACTTCGGTTCCCTCATGTGCAATCTCTAGGATGTCCCATGCTTCCTTAGCTATCCTAGTATTTTGAATCAACTTGTATTGATTTTCGTCCATAGCACACAAGATGGCATGCATCGCCTTCCTATTCCACTTTGAAGCATTAAACTCTTGCGCGTTCCATTGCGTCTTAGGCTTCAAAACATCTTCTCCTCCACCCGCGGGAGTCATCATAGGGAGATCATATCCGTCTTCCACCGCCATCCATGCACGGTCATGAATTTGGCATATGTAGGATTCCATCTTCCCTTTCCATTGGGAATAGTTCAATCCGGTAAGAAGTGGAGGCCTTGTGCTAGAAGCACCTTTGTTGCCACCACCATTTCCACCGTTTCCACTCATAGTGTTTATGAATGAATGAAATGAATGCAGATGTATGAATGATCAAAAATCACACAAAATACAAAACACACCAAAATAAGCAAGGATCACCTATGTATGTCTAGGAACCCGCTCTGATACCAATTGAAACTAATTATTGCACGGTGTGTATAAAACTATCTAGAGGGGGGGTGAATAGATTTTACGCTTTTTACCCAATTTTTCGTGATAGTCAAAATTACGAAAATGCCTTTAAGATAATATAAACAAGCAAGTGTAATATGGTGTGGAAAATAAAACAACACTTGATTTTTATGTGGAAACCCTCACGGGAAAAACCACTGGCTATGTAAGTAAGCCACACTCGAACCTCGAATCTCGAATCCACTAAATGTGCAAACGATTACAACCTAATCCTGAAAGTTATCACACACCTACCTAATCCCGGTATGAGTGAACCTAGTCCAATTTTGCTTGCGATCTAAGCAACCTAATCCCGGATGCTACACACAAGACTTACTTTCTCTTTGAAGAGAATACAACCCTAAGTGAATATATGTGAATATCCAAAATGCAACATAGAGCAAGGCAAACCCTATATGCTTATCTAAGATGTTTAATATGCAATTAAGAACAATCCTAGATATCAAAACTAAATGACATGTCAATTAGTTTAGCTAAACAATATTAAGCACAAAACCTAATAAGCTAGCACAATACAACTTCTCAAACATACATCATACTAATCTCAAACTTGTATTCAAAGAATATAAAATCACATACAAGTAATTAAATTGAGATTGCTTGTTAAGAGAAACACAAAATATGTAAGATATTAGTGAAAAGCTTACCAAGCAAAGTATGATGAAGAATCCATGCAAGATGACATCTAGATGATCTAAGATGATGCTAGATGATGATTGATGATCATGGAAAAAGTGTTTGAGTGATTAAAAATGAGTTCTTGGAATTTTTCTTCTCTTTGAAAAATATCCTAAGTATGAAATCTGAATATGAACTCTTGTAATTGACCTAAAGTCAAAGTGGCATATATATAGGGGGCCAAATCAAAGTGGGGTCGTTTTGATAAGTTGGCCTCAATATTGCCTTGGGCGCTGTACGTAGAGCACCCCTTGTACAGCGCCTGTACAGCGCCCCTACTCTGTTCTCACGGGAAAACAGAGGGGCGCTATACGAACAGCACTTTGTACAGCGCTTGTTCAGCGCCCATCCAAAATGCATCAGACCTGATGCATTTAAATGGCATTTTTGCATAAGGTGTGATGGGCGCTGTTCACAACAGCGCTTTGTAGAGCGCTTTGAACAGCGCCCTTTGCAAAGAAAGAATCCCAAGATTATGCATGACAAGGCAATGGGCAATACAAGATGCAATCAACCTAACATGCAAGAAGAGATGTTAATGAGCATTAAAGCACACAAATAAGACACACAACATACAAGGATAAAACATATGCATGAGTTGTGAGTGTGTGCAACTATCTCTTCAAGACAAGTAAGCACTTAGAGTATTACCTTTGGTGCTTGTCAATAGTGAGGTCTTCAAAGGGCCTAAGCAATAACAACAACATCTAAGCTACCCTTACAAAGAATCCCCACATATGGTTTGATCATGAAATAAGCCAATTAAAAACTACGGGAATCCTTACAATATTTTCTATAACTTCTGGAGGAAGTTGTTTTTGTTGGTATCTTGAGTTAAAAGGCATAGTTCTCATTTTCTTGGAAAGACACACCAATAACTTCTTGTTATAAGGCTTTGACAAACAAGCCAAGAGAGCTCATAAAAAGATCAAGGACTTTGCTATGATGAACGTTTTGCTAGGTACTCCTCTTACCTTAAGCTTGATTTGCATTATATGATGAATTAATTGTTCATCTTTTAACTCTATACGAACATATATTCATGAGGCATGTTCTTAAACAAAAAAAAAAACAAAAAAAACAAAAAAAAAAAACAAAAAAAAAAAAACTAGTTAGGAAAATTAATGTTTCTCTTGATATATGTATACTAAAGATCAATTAGTAAAATTGATTCACAAAGGTCTTTAACATGATGCATGAGTTTGTTTCTTGTATCTGTGTGATTGTGAGTGGCATATGATTTTTGAAAATATGAGCTTCATATTCTTTGAAAGCCACGTACTTGAAGAGAAATGATCTTGAGTAAATCTATTTGTATTGCTCTTAGATCATGCACTTTTAATCCTTAAAACTTGTTTTTAAAAGTGCAAATATTGCTTCTCTTATATGTTTGGTTTGAGTAAGTTGAGTTTGAAAGTATGAAAATTATGGATGCACCTAAAAGTCTTTTGTCTAGTACATGAAAGATGACCTATGGTTAGTATCCATTTTGCTTTGGCAATTGCATAGAACTCAACGAGCACCTTCATGAAAAGAACTACACATGTTGGTTGTGCAGCCACCCAATGTAGGAAAGGGCTATGCCAATATAATGAGTTAAAGCCGTCATGAAGTATATATGTTTATATTTAATAAAAACAATCAAAGAAGTGTTGAAAAGAAAAAGAAAAAGAAGTTCTTTGATTAAGCCTCAAATACTTAAAGGAATATAGTTGAAAATTAAGAAAACTCATGTTGAAAAATAGAAATGGGTTGATAAGCCACATGCGCATATACGCTCATATGTTGAAATCTTTTCTCTTAAAAGCAAAAATTTTGAATGATAATCGGTTTGAACTTGATTGGAAAAGCTTTAAATGGATGGATGTTGATATGATTTGCATGTTGATAATTCAATTGATCCTTTACATATGCTTGAAGCAAATTCACACACACACACACACACACACACACACACACGTGTTTTGCTTAAACAAGAGTATTTATCTGATGTGGGCCCACATCCCACATCAAATAAATAAGAGCAGTGAAGAGAGGCCTAACCTATATAAAAAGGAGGTGGAGGCATATGAAAATGTACTTAACTAGACGAGGGTTATGGGCCATAGTTCAATACTCTACAATGTCCTTTCTAACATTTTATTTTTTTTATAAATAAAATATAATATTTTGTAATGTACAAAAAAAAAAAACCAGAACCGAATCGGAACCAGAACCGGAACCTCCTAAGGCTGGTTTCAATTTCGGTTCCCCTTGACCCGGAACCGGCGCCAGGTCTACATGCATTAGACTTAAATTGCCAACTCTTATGAAAATGCATGTTCTAGGTTTAGTACTAGGAAATGGCATGCTTATGTGTTTGAGTGTTTATTTATTTGTGTTTGAGTGTTGTCAGAGTCCAAATATGTTTCAAAATATTCCTTTTTGAGTTCCAAACGTTTTGGTTATTCACTCTAAGATTTTCGTGTGCTTTAGAGTTATTTCGAGTCATTTCATGATTCGAGGGTATTTTAGAAAATCCAAAATTATTTTGTTTATTTTCAAAGCTCAAACATGTTATAAAATGTTCCTCATTGAATTTCGAGCATTTTGGTTACTCATTCAAGTAAATCCGAGTTTTGAGGCCGAAGAACGGTCGAAAAAGGCGAAGAGAGCGCATATGAAGAACATGGGAAATGGGGATGGCAAATTGTCAAAACTACCCCTGTCCCATAGAGGCGCGTGGCCTCCACAGGAAAGACACCTCTAAGCCCACATGGAGACCACGTGAAATTCCCATAAGCAATATAGTGTAATATATACCTAGAGGGGGGGTGAATAGGTATAGGCCCTAATTCTTCCAATATACAAAAAATATGCGGAATACAACAATTAAAAGCACAATTGAATTGATTTAACCAACACATGTGAAAATCAATATACAAGTAATGCAATCAATACAAACATATGGAAGATAAAGAAACATAAAAACGAAACTTGACACAAGTATTTTTACGTGGTAAAACCTCAAAGAGGAAACATCCACGGGTTGATACCACAACCACCGGCAAAGCAATCCACTATATGAAAAGGACTTACACACTCAAGCTATCGACACATGATATCCACTCAAGCTATCACCTCCTAGTCTACCCAATGGCTAGTGAACTACCAAGCCTACTTCCTATCCAAGATGTGTCCTACACCTCTAGGAAGCAACTTCCTATCCAAGACGCTCACGTCTCTAGGAAGATTTCTTACTTGACTATCTGAGTCCTTCCGACTCTAATCAAGACTTCTTGCTTGGCTATCCGGAACACTTTCCTAGCCAAAACTTCTTGCTCAAGACAAAGCTTCACTCACTTTGTAAGAGACTACAACCTTTCACAAGGCAATGATCTAAGTGATGCAAATGATGCAAACACAAGCAAATAGAGCAAGTAGATCAAACACACTCTATGAAGAATTAGATTTGCACAAATCAAGCTCACAAGCAAATATAGCTAATTCTTATGAACATGTGATTATAAATCTAGATTAGACATTCAAAGTCATTCACAAAAATATCTAGAAACCTAAACATGTCAATCAAAGCTAGAGTAACAAGTTTTCAATAGAAATCACAAAACTAGCTTTGAAATCAAGTGAACAAGTTAACACTTGAAATCCACAACATATTCAATCCAAACAAGAACTAGATTTAAATGGTAGACAGCACAATCAAAAATCCTAGTTCATGAACATGTGACAAAAACCTAGAAACCAACAATCAAGCTTAAGAACAAAAAGTATTTCTAGAATCAATTTCAAGATAGGTCAAGTTTAGCAATATATGTTCAATTGAAATCAAATGGCTAAAACTCAACAATCAATACCCCTAGAATATGATCTAACAACATTCTAAACACATATCATCTATCAATTAGGAAGATTAAAAAGATGATCAAAAGATGAAGTGCGAAGAAGAAGTTTCACATACAAAAGTTGAGTCTCGTACTGAAATTAGATCACTGGGAAAAATTATGAACTCAAATGGCTCTGAAAATGCTTGGGGTTTGTAGCTATCTTCAAGATGAACAATTTTTGTTTTTGAATCACTCAATTCGGAGTTGAAATGAGAGAGATATGATCAAAATAAGAAATCAAAAATTGTAAGGAATTCTGCACGGGATTTCGAATATAAATGGAGGGAAAAGAGATGGAGAAGAGAGAGGAAGAGGTAAGCCAATCAGAAGCTGCCACTTCAGCACCCTATGAGGGGCGTGTGGGCCACATGGGACCAGAGAGATCCTCTGGCCGTGGGTCACACGGCTCCCACACGGCTTGGGCAATGCATGGCCTTTGGCCATGCTTGCCTCTCGCACGCTCCCTCACGTTCTTCAGCCGTATCTTGGGCATCCGAACTCTGATTTTGAATCCATTTTTGGATTACAAACCGTGACTCTCTCACGCATGACTACAACTACAAAACTTTGAAAAATGGTTGAGAAATCATCTCGAAAAATGACATTGAAGTCAACTCAACGAATGAGAATGCAAAGTAGTGTAGCTAAATCATTTGGACTCGAAACCTTATGAATGAGTAACCGAAACGATCAGAACTTAATTAGGAATCAAATAAGAACATATTCAAGTCCAAAATACAAAACACACAAACAAACAAACACAAATTCACACAAGCATGCCATATCAAAGAGATAGTCACAAAGCATGCAGTTTTACAATGTTTGTCTATAAGAGACCAATGCATGTGCATACTAAGAAGTATGTGAATGTGTTATACCAAATGTTTGAACTACAATACAGGGACACACATGTATGAATTGTGTGTGTGTGTGTGCGCTAACGCCTTGCAAGAGGATAGAAGTCTAAGTATACCTTTGACGCTTTCACCTCTTGAAGACGATATTTGCACTAGACGTTGCTCTTCAACTTTGAAGCTTTTTTTTCTCCTAAGAACATCCTAAGTAATAACTAATACAAATATAGAGCTTTTTGCAATGGAATCAAGCCAATACAAATCATGAACCTTACACCACGCACCTCTATGGGGAGCTGAGGTGTCACATTCCTGTTCGTTGTTTCTTCCTCCTTTGTTTTTCCCTCCCATTTATATTTGAATTTTTGTAGAATTTCTACACAAACTTGTCAATTTTTGTTTTTGTGATATCTCACTCATTTTAGATCCGATTTTGGTGATTCAAAAGCCAAAATTTTCGTTTTTTCAAAGGTGAACTAGTCCCAAGTGTTTAGAGAGATGATTAGAGTCCAAATTTTGTGATTTGCTTGTGTTTTCATGAAGTGTTCATGAGTTTGTAATTCATATTCTCTTCATCTTTTGTGTGTGATTACTTCTTCTAATCACTTGGTTTAATTTTGAAATATGATGAGAATAATTTGGATCCTATTTCTGGACTTGTTTTAATTGATTTTGAAATTAGCTTGTTCTTTTAATTGAATATTATTCATGCTAATTTTGATAAACATGAACTAGAATCTAAAAAACTTGTGTTTGTGCTTGATTGTTGATTTCTAGGTTTTAATCACATGTTTTTGGACTAGAATACTTTGATTGTGATTTTGATTATATGAATCTAGTTCTTCTAAGAGTGAGGTTTTTTGTGGAATTCAACTTTTGAATTTTTCCACTTGATTTGAAGCTAGTGTTGTGCTTGATATTGTAGATTTAATATCCTAGCTTTAATTGACATGTTTTTAGTTTTCTGGAAACATTTGTGTAAGGATTTAATTGCATATTCTAGATTTCTAATTGCATGTTATTAAGAGTTAGATATTTTTGATTGTGAGCTTGATTTGATTGGATCTAACTCTACATAGAGTGTATTTGATCTATATACTTTATTTGCTTGTGTTTGCATCATGTTTGCATGTTTGTACTTCACCTTGACCTTTGCCTTGTAAAAGGTTGTAAAGGAATCTCAATTAGAATTTTAAGCAGAAATCTAGGAATTGAGTGTGCGAGCTTCCATTAATAAAAGGCTCGCAGGTAGGGTATTTAGGGACATTCCAATAGAGTAGATCATATGAGTTTGGTCACTTGAGGGTGTACTAATATCCATATTAATGAGAAGTGGTGTCACAAGAATAGTTGTAGACCAACACGTGGATATTTCCTCTTAGGAGGTTTACTATGTTATGAAAATCTCGGTGTTAATTTTTCTTTTATTGAATTCATTTATTTGACATTGTAGTGATTACTCTTAATTGCCATTTTTGTTATGCTTGTTACCACTAACCATTTTGTAAAGTTTTTTGGTGTTTGTTTTTAAGAGTACTTTGATAGTTTATGAAACAATCAAAGTCCGAAAAAATTGTTGAAATCCAAGAAAAACAACAATAGATTTATATTTTGTTTTTTAGCAAATTATTAATTTATTGAATTGTTGAAAGGATAGATTTTTACGATAGAATTTCCATAAATGTATTAATATCTTATAATTTATTAGAAATTATTAATTTATCTTTGGTCTAAGTTGGAAAAGACAAAATTTTAATTTATCGAGGATTAAATTAGAAAAGTTATATTGTACTTTGCATTAAAAACAATACAAAAATTTTCAGTATCAAAACAAAATAAGAACAATACAATTATTCAAAATTTTACTTGGTTCCTCTCGCAACACAACAATCATGAGTAATTTATTTATTTATTTATTTATTTATTTATTTTGGAGAGAACAATCATAAGTACTAAGACAAGAAAACACTTAAGTAAATTTGAACAACTTATGGGTTGTTTGTTTCTTTGCATTTAAAACTTATTGGGGCTGAATTGAAATTATTAAGTTGTTTTGTTTGTTTTTTTAAGTGGTCAAACAACTTGAAAATACTAAAAAAAATTTAAAAAAAAAAAAAAAAAAAAAACTATACTAAAAAGTATAAAATCCCGACTTTTAATTGATTCCAAGATTGGATCAAAGTGAGAGAGAGAGAGAATCGTGGGAGGAGGCATGACCTCCACACCAGATCTGGGAATGGTTATTATTATTATTATTATTTACAGTATCCTTGACGGTATGTAGTTGTACCTTTGCCACCATTTCTTTCGCTACTTGTACAAAATCTAAATCTATGAGTTGAAAATGGTTCCGGCCAAGATCTAGGAGTTGTAGTTCAGCGCCATCACGAGCGTCATCAATGCGATTTCACCGATGAGAATTTAAGATTGATTAGAGATTGAGAGGAATCCAGGACTAGTTGATGAGATAATCGGAAGATTTATTGCAAGAAGAAAAATCAATGAACAAAATCTATATTCTTTACATTTTTTTTCCTTACTTAAATTTTTGGTGTTTGAAGCAAATAAATAAACTATTCATCTTTTTTTTTTTTAAATGGATGATAGAAATCGAAGATTTTTTTTCTCCAAATTCTAGATTAAAATAAAATTTTAATTGCAGCTTTTTGTCTTCACAGTATCTTCAACAAACTCATTTTGATTGCAGATAGATTTAGGCGAAAAAACCTTGGTTTCAATTCAACGAAAATTGGTCTGAACAATTTTATTTTATTTTTTTATAAAATATATCTTGGTTTCTTTTTCTGCAATTTGATTGAAGATGAAGATTGATGAAAGGGTTGAGATTGATTGCCTATTTTATAATATGAAGATTTCTTGAATTTAGTTGAGGATGAAGATTGAAGATTTATGAAATTTCTACTAAATAATTTGTGCTCGGTTGATTGAAGATGATAATTTACATAGATTGCCTTTTTATTTTCGAAAATTTGGAGACGATGAATCGGCCATAAGAAAAAATAGGGAAAGAAACGTCTTCACCAGAAAGGACGTGTTTAAAAGAAGGATTAATATTAAAAACCTCCCCTGACCTTTCAACTATTATTGGATGTGTAGACCAAAATACATTTATTTCAAAAACCTCCCCTAGATTATGATGGCGTTTAGGATTCTGTTAGTGTGGGAAGGGTAAAGTTGTACATTCTCATGTCCATAACAAAAAAAAACAAAAAAACAAAACAAACAAAACAAAACAAATCAAAACTCATCTCTTTCCCGTCTCCCTCTCTCACCAGTTAGGCAGTCAACCCTCTCTCCCTCTCTAATCTAATATGTACCTCTCATTTCTCTCTCCCCTCTGCTACTCAACCAGCAGTGGAATTGTATGTCGGCAATAGGAAGTCGTTGGAAGAGACATGGATCTTCTCCACGCTGTTGGTAGCCTAAAGGAAGCGCGGATCGCCTCCACCAGTCTGGAGGAGACTCAGTTCCTCCATGCTCGTCGGCGAGTTAGACCTCCGTCGACTGCTGCCGATCGTTTTTGTTTTTGATTTTTTACTTTTCTTTTTTGATTTTTGAAGGATTTTGGTTGTTGTTGGGTTTATGGTGCTAGGTATGTGGGTGGATTTTGTGTTGAGGTTTTCATTTTTGATGAGAAGATGAAACCTATTACACATGCTTTAATTTTCTGTGGCATTTGTTTTGTTATGTTTAATGTCGTGGGTTTTGTGTTGATGTGGGTGAATTTTATTTGGATGCTTATTGGTTTGTGTTGATTTTTATCTTTGTTAAGGTTTTTTGTTGATCTAGAGATTTATGCCTGGTTGGTGAAAGAAGACTGAGATTTGGGATTGTAAAGTTGGAACTTGGAAGAGATGGAAATGGTAGTTTCCTTCTTTTTTTTTTTTTTTTTTTTTTTTTTTTTTTGGGTAAAATTTCTTAAGGCATAAAGGTCTTTTACAAGGTCAAAAAAGTCAATTTAACGAAATATGAACAGCGTTAATGTCTTAAGGGGAGGTTTTTGAAATAAATGTATTTTGGTCTATACATCCAATAATAGTTGAAAGGTCAGGGGAGGTTTTTAATATTAATCCTAAAAAGAAAGTCAATAATTGAATTTTAAATTTGTTTTAAACAGTGTCACATGTGTATTTTTATATTTATTTTTTCTTTTTAATTTAAAATTAATATATAATTATAAATAAAATATCGATTTTTTATATTCTAATTTTGTTTTATTGACATGTGGCATTAACTTGGTTTAAAGACAAAAATACCCTTGGAACCGTTAAGTTGGACTAACGGTGGAGTAATAGAGGGACCAATTTGATATACTTTTCAAAAGTAAGGGAAAAGATTGCTAAAAAAACAAACTCGTTTAAAAAATTGATCTTCTAGAAAAACTTAGGGACCCAAATGATAATAACCCAAAAAATAAAGTGTGGCAATATTTACACCCTTGAAAAATTGTATGTATACCTCTTTTCGTATGTAAACCCCATTAATTTTTTAAAAATGTTATAACCCGTAAGTACACCCAAAATGTTACCAAATATGCCCTTTATTCTAATTTTTGAGAAAATACTATAAAATAATAAGTTTAAAACAATTAAATAAAAACTAAAAAAAGGAAATGAAAAGCATGGAGCCATGGATAGCAGCCTTCAACTTTAGAATTTGAATCCTCTACTGAGCTAATCCTTGTCCTTACTAAAACAAATATATACGCGTGTCTAATACAACCTAGAGGGGGATGAATGAGTTGTTAATCCGATAATTACCAACCTTTTCGGATTAGTCAATATTCAATTATAAACCCAATTCAACAAACAATAAAATCAAGTATAAAGTGCGAAAATTAAAGAGCACTTGATTTTTACGTGGAAACCTTTAACAAGGAAAAACCACTAGCTATTATGCTAGCTACACATGGTCACTGAAATCCACTATATGAATAAACGGTTACACCCTCAAGCAATACACGGACTCTCACTTTAGACAAACTCAGGCTATGGACACTACCACTCACCACTATTTGTTCAATCCCTAGTGATATCCCCCGATCCATTACTCTTGGCGTGAGCACCTCCTACTCTACCCACAGGCTTTTTATAGTGGAACTTGACCAATTGCTTGAGCACTAAGCAACTTAGTCACAAGACTTAACTCTCGCGAAGAGATCAATAACCTATGTGAATATATGATAATATTCTAAATGCAAATAATGCTAGGCTACACTAAATGTTTAATTAGATGTTAAGATGCAAATCTAACAACATAATTATCAAACATGCCTACATGCACATACATGAGGTCTCAATTAGATGTAGAGATTCCTAACAACCTAATTGTCAATTAAATGCACATAAACATTCAATAGAATTTGACTAGATAAATAACCATTTGTCTATCAACCAAAATAACAATCAATTACACAAGAATATTCAAGGCTTAGCTATTTAGGCAAAACAACCTAATTAATTAAGCTATCACAATACAATCTCAATCATGTTATCAAGACTCATAAATATATGCAATAAATGAGTCTAGGTATTTAATCAAGCAATAAATACCTAATCTAGAGTAAGAAGAACAATAAATGATATTCAATAAAGTTCTAATTTACCTATTCATGAAACAAAGAAGACCTATGTTTTAGAGATGCTTAGAGATGCATGAAGATGATGGGTTTTGGGTTTGGAGAGTTAAAGAAGCAAACTTTATGCTTTCTCTCTCAAGAATCTCTCTTTCTCTCTCTAGAATATAAATTCTCTCTCTAGGGTTTCAGTTGGAAGAGTAATGTTGAAGAAGGAGAGATAAGGATGTATTTATAGTGGGGAAAACGAACTGCTCGTGGAAAGACCAAAATGCCCTTATTCAACCTTTTTTGCGACTAGGTGTGACAGCCCAGCAGCTTGAATTTCAAGCGGCTCAAAACATGACCAAACAACATTGAAATCTTTCGTATGATATACCGTTGGAAAGGTATATATGTCTAATTTATACTCCTTTTTATGGAATGACATTTTGATATCTGTAGAAAAAGTTATGGTCAATTGAGTGACCAAAGGTCAGAAACGGACAACAACAGAGTTGCCATATTTTGGTGGTTACTTTGGAGATTTCAAAACCAATCCAAACGGTCATAAAATATTATGAATAATATACTGTTGGAAAGGTATGGGTGTCTAGTTTGTAAAGAAATTTTCAAAACTTGTTTTGAAGCTTTTTATAAAAAGTTATGGTCACAAGACCATACAAATATCAGTTTTGAAAATCATTTAAATCATTGAAATCTAATCTTTTGAAATTAGACACTTTACTCTAAATAACCAAACAAAATCTAACACTTATCCAAGAGAAGAATAGGACCTTCTCAAATGGTCAACCATCGTGCTAAGACATGCATACCATTGTGCAAGGTGTGAAGAATACACACATATAAGAATTGAAGCACAAATGCAAGATGAATAAATCATACATGAAGAAGTATGTGTGTGTGCAACTAATCTCTTCAAGAGGCAAGTCAAGTAATTTACCTTTTGTTCTTGCTCTTAAAGTCACCGGGATGCTTGGAAGCTTGCCAATGAGGACCTAAGCTACCCATTATAAAATCATCCCCCAAATGTGGTTTGTCAATGAAATAAGTCAATCAAAATATGAGAAACTTACACTTACTTATATAGATATGCTTATATGTATAATCAATGTCTGTAATTTATTTCTTTTATTTATTTCAATTTCATTATTTTTAAATTCAAGTCTTATTTTTAAATGCTTTAGATTAGAAAAAGATCAGTTTTTCTAATTGTTTATGATATTTTTCTTAAAAATTCTCAAAATATTAATTAATTATTAATATGATATAAGACATGTATTTAAAATTATTTGAATTAAAAAAAGTATATATATATATATATATATATATATATATATACAGTCTTTCTATTATCAGTTCGAACTGACAATAAATATAGCAGGACGAAGAATGTGGACCACAGATTATGGAGAAGTTTTGATAAGTGCATACATTTTGAGTCAAAATATGTAAATATAATGGTCTATATTCTTCGTCCTGATATATTTATTGTCAGTTCGAACTGATAATAGAATTTCTGTATATATATATATATATATTACTTTGGGGTGCACGAGGGGTGCAAATAGTCACTCAAAAATAAAATAAATTTTACTAGTCCGATCGGGTCAGACGAAATATAAACAAGTAGCTTGAATCCAAATATTTGACCGGATCCGTTAGTTTGACCGGCCCAATCATAGACACCGACAGAATTAGAGAGAGTTCGTTTGGATGTATAATTCCATTCAATGGTTTTTGGTATAAATAATACGAAAATCTGAAGAGGTGCTCAGTCATTATCCTTCACATTTACGTCTACAAAACACCCTCTCTCCATTAAATTTATGAGAAGTGTTTTTCACTTCAACACCACCATCACCCAGATCTCGCAACACCCACTTCAACGCACAACTTTTTCTTCCCTCAAATTCCCGTGAATCGAAACCCATTTCCATTTCGATTCACTCCCTCTCTCTCTCTGGTGAGTGAATTTCAATGGCTTCTTCTTCGCTTGCTGTGGTGGCAATTCTGGTCACCCTTTTCAGTCTCCAGACCTGTGTGAGATCTGACGGCTCTGACCATCGCTTCAAGGTCGGAGACGATGTCCCTCTCTACGCCAACAAAGTGGGTCCCTTCCACAACCCCAGGTACTATTTTTGTTCGTTTCTGGTTGTTGTGTTGACGAAAAGCAGCTTTTTTTTGGATCTGGGTCTATGTTGTTTTGATCTGTTTTTGGACATTTGGTTTGGATTGATTCAATCGCATTCGATCTCGTTAGTTGCTTATACAGATTGATTGGTTTAGAGAGATTGGAAATTTCATACGTTTATAGTTATTGTCACTGAATTTACAAGTGAATGACTTTGCTAGAATTGTGATAAGATGTGATAGTTTCCAGATGTTGATGCATTTGTATGCATGGGATTGAAGCATTAATGTGGTATTATGTGTACTATTGCTCGAAATGAAATTATGCGTTCACATATTTCGTATTCGGAAACAGATGACTTGTTTTCGTTACTTGTGATTTTTATTAGCTAGCAATGAGTTTGCAATAAATCTGCCCAAGTATTAAGTAGTGAACTTGATGGATTGTTTTCGTATGGGCTGGAAATGCTTTAAGGCGGTCGCCTTTTACTCTAAAAATGAGAAGTGTAGTTAATAGTGATGGTAAATAAGCAGTGCTAAAGAGTGTGGATCTCAATTTTGCTTTTGGAGTTCAGGCTTTTTGGTGTTGAACTTGAGTTCGAAATGGTTTTTTGTGATGAACTTGGTAAATTAAGGATGGAAACTCTCTTAATTTGTCTTCAAAATTCTTTTTAAGTTGATGATCCTATCTGTTTTGTATTCAACAGTTTCCATGTAATTTTCTATTAAAGATTAAACATTGAAGCATTATCTTGATAATTTAGAACATTTCAGTTGAATTCATTTTAGCTGATTTGGACAATGTATATGGTTTGGTGATGAAATTTTTGTAAATTTATTAGCTAATGTAGTTATTTGTATTGATGACAGTGAGACATACCGCTATTTTGATCTACCCTTTTGTTCATCAGGTTTGTGCCTTTTCTGATTCTCTCCTAAAAAGCTCTACATTTAAATGTGTTAATTTGTTTAATTTATCGAGGGAAGTTTATTGCAGCTCCTGTGAAGGAAAAGAAGGAAGCTCTTGGAGAAGTGTTGAATGGTGATAGATTAGTCAGTGCTCCATACAAACTTGAATTTCTTAGTGAGAAAGATTCTGAAATTGCTTGCAAAAAGCATTTGTCAAAGGAAGAAGTTGCTAGGTTCAGAAATGCAGTTTCAAAGGATTACTACTTCCAAATGTATTATGATGACTTGCCCATATGGGGATTCTTGGGAAAAGTTGACAAAGAAGGCAAAACCGACCCTAGCGAGTACAAATATTACCTGTTCAAGCATCTTCAATTCGATATTTCTTACAATAAGGACCGTGTTGTTGAGATTAGTGTACGATCGGATCCTAATGCTATTGTTGACCTGACTGAGGATAATGAAGTTGATGTGGACTTCATGTACAGCGTTAGATGGAAAGAATCAGATACTGCTTTTGAGAAGAGGATGGAGAAGTATTCACAGTCCTCTTCGCTGCCACACCACCTGGAAATCCATTGGTTCTCAATAATTAATTCATGTGTGACAGTTCTATTGCTAACTGGTTTCCTTGCCACAATTCTTATGCGAGTTTTGAAGAATGATTTTGTCAAGTATGAATCTCCATGAAACATTTATTTGTAGACTTAGTTGCATTTGTGTAGATTAAAATTTATCCATTTCAACGTTTTTATGTTTATATCTTCATTTATCCTATAGATATGCTCATGATGAGGAGACAGCTGATGACCAAGAAGAGACTGGGTGGAAGTATATTCACGGTGATGTGTTTAGATATCCAAAATTCAAGTCTTTGATTGCTGCAGCAGTAGGTTCTGGCACCCAGCTATTTACTCTGTAAGTGTACATGTGATATGGATCCCGTTGAAGAAGTTGAGCTTTGATTAGAGTGAGCTTATATTCTTTTCAGCAATCTCATTATTTTGTTTTTGTTTGTGTTCAGTTCAATTTTCATTTTCATGCTTGCTTTGGTTGGTGTCTTTTATCCGTATAATCGGGGAGCTCTGTTCACCGCATTGGTCGTCATCTATGCACTTACATCAGGAATTGCGGGATATACTGCAGCCTCTTTCTATTGCCAGCTAGAAGGAACAAATTGGGTATAATATATTATTGCTGATTCACTCATTAATGTCTTCTTTTATAGATTGTTTCCTCGGTGTTTGTTATCTCCAACTTCTTTAGACTGAGACTTCATTATTGTTGCCTGTCTTCTATTTTGTCTAAACTTATTTTCAAATCTTAACTAGACAAAGGCATCTGGTTATACAATACATGCACAAGTACCATGTATGAATCATATATTCACATTTATTGCTTGCCAGTTTCCTGATTTCCATATATATTAACAAGCAGCGCTTCTGGTTTGGATGTATTATTTTTTTAAATTTGGTCTAAGGTGGTAGAAGGGAGTGAGAACAAAATTATGTTAGGTTCATTTGGATTCTAGTGGTCTCTGACTCTCTTGCTTGAAAGATTTATAAATGTCTCGTGTTTAATATTATCAATTTGAAATTTACTTTAACAGAATTAAACTTGATGCTTACTTGCTTCTCTCCCTCTCGCTCTCTCTCTCTCACTGCATTTCTCTAAATGTTGGCTTGAACATCTTATTTTGTAAAATTATATTGTTTGAAAGTGCACTTGTTCCTACTAAACGGTGGATCTAGAAATTGCTTGGGCACAACTAAGCTTTTTGGAATCACGCCTTCATATTCTCTTTAGTTCAGATCCAAACCGAATAGCACATTAATCCAGCATGAATGATGATTTCTTATTTTCTTTGTCTATCTCAGCCTCTCTGCAATATACGCCAGTGAGAGCATACTAGACCTGACAACTTATTTTTTTGGCTTGACAGGTGAGAAACTTGTTATTGACTGGAAGCCTGTTTTGTGGGCCCCTTTTCCTCACATTTTGCTTCCTGAATACTGTCGCAATTGCTTACAATGCCACTGCAGCTTTGCCATTTGGAACCATTGTGGTTATATTTCTTATATGGACTCTCGTAACATCACCTCTGCTGGTACTTGGTGGTATTGCGGGGAAGAATAGCAAGGCTGAGTTTCAAGCTCCTTGTCGCACCACAAAATATCCTAGAGAGATCCCACCATTGCCTTGGTACCGGAGGACGGTTCCGCAGATGGCTATGGCAGGGTTTTTGCCGTTCAGTGCTATCTACATTGAGCTTTACTACATATTTGCTAGCGTGTGGGGTCACAGGATTTACACCATATACAGCATCCTTTTTATCGTCTTCCTCATTCTCTTGATTGTTACTGCTTTTATTACAGTAGCATTGACATACTTTCAGCTTGCGGCTGAAGACCATGAGTGGTGGTGGAGGTATGATTGGTTTTCAGTCTTCTGATGTTTTAACATGCATGCTTGTGGAATACATACGCACACCCATGTATATGTTTCTGTATCATGTTTGGCAAATCACATACTTATTGAACTTTCTTTACCCTTGCAGTAATTTTTTGTCTATAATATTTTTGAACTGATATTCTGATGAGTTGAGTTAAATGTGTTAGTGCTTGCTACGAAATTTTCTGAATCTTGGTTAGTGGTTTTCTATATTCTTGGGTGTTCTTTGCACATTTTATTTTCTCCTTGCATTCAATTCACTTGTGACTTTTAGATTGGAAGCTAAATGTGGGCATGTATCTATTGTTGCTTTCTTGTTAGAAGCTTCTCTAGACGCTGCCCTATTTCTGTTGGGGCTTGAATGTTTAGTTGTTGTCCACAACTCTTCTGGCACGTTGATGCATTGCCTGTTAGCAATGGTGATGCCCTCTTGTTTTAATATGAATTAGCTTATGGTCATATATGGGAACTATATCATCTTTTTGGGTACCAGAATTTACCCAACCTGATTATTGTTTTACCATTTAAAGATTGGATTGTTTGGAAAATATTATGTCATTGTATGTGTGTGATTTTTCTCTCTTTTAAATGTTATAAGCATTTGATTAAAGAGTTTCGCACACTAACTTGTAAATATTTGGTATATTGACAGGTCTTTCCTGTGTGGTGGATCAACCGGCTTATTCATATATGCCTACTGCTTGTATTACTACCATGCACGATCAGATATGTCTGGATTTATGCAAACCTCATTCTTCTTCGGATACATGGCTTGCATTTGCTATGGTTTTTTCCTCATGCTCGGGACCGTTGGTTTCCGTGCTTCATTGTTCTTTGTTCGTCACATTTACCGATCAATCAAGTGTGAGTAGGAAGTCGTTCAGTATTCCTTACTTTCGACAGGTATGCTACTTCTATCCCACTTGTTATCGGAATTATATTTCTTAAACAGGCATGATTATTGAAAACTCTGCATAAATTTTATAAATCTAATCTGGTCTTTGGCTCATATTACAGAAGGTGCAAGGGTTGGTTGAAGCCATTGCTTCAGCGACTTGTTGCACATTTATATGAATCAACTTTGTGATAGAAGAGGACTGTTCCAGATAGTAGACGCGATGAAAAAGAAACTTGTACTACAAATATGTGAGCACAAATTTTATTTTTGAATCTTTTAGATAGTTAATTTTTGATCATCAGACTGTAACTGTCTCAAAAAAGAAGCTTGTATTACTTGTATACACACTCTTTTAATTCGTGATTACTCTTGCAACTATAGCTCCAAGATTGAAATAACTTGGTTGAATTTTCAAATCTCTTAGACAAATTATTTTCAATGTGCTTCAAATGGAATAATAAAAGGTTAGAATTTGATCATCATCTGATTGATCCATTTTGGGTCGTTGATTTGTAACCGCATGACAATCGGTAGGAACTGCAAGCATTGTGAACTTGCTTTAGCTGCAATCATGTTCAGGATCTGACCAGTGTTTGAAGCATATGTGAGATATTTTTTTTATTTTTTTCTTTTAATTTGGACTAGTGTTTGAAGTATTTGTGAGATATTGTTTTTATTTTTATTTTTATAAATTTGGGTGTTGGTGTGGGGAAGTATAGAGGGTTACGACTCAAAACCATAATGGAGTATACTTCCAACCAACATTAGAGGGGTTGATGGTTTGAACCCACAGTCAGTGTAAAAGGTTTACTACTACACTATTTTTTAACTTGAAAGAGTATTAGTACAACTTGTTAGGCTAATTGGCATTAATGGCCCCTAAACTCTTTCAATATATTTTTTTTTTTTCCACTAAACCTTTAACTCTCATAAATTTACAAAAGCCGACTGTAAAACCCTCTCATAGGGGGGTAAAAAATCCAAATGTTTACCAAAAAAAACAAGAGTTTAGAGGACATAGTTCATATTTTAGAAGAGTTTAACGGGCATCGGTGCCAATTAGCCAACTTACTAACATATTTTTCAATTACCAAAACAACTTAAGAAGCGGTAATTCAAAAGAACAAGTGAAATGATTGTTGGTCTTTGATACATGGTGTCAGAAATTATATGAACTTCATTTTTTGTACCAGTAGAATAAACAACCAAACATGCTTTTAATCCAATTTCATCATCCTTCAGTATGTTACAAATGTGGCACTACAATTCACACATCATTATCAGTCTAACAAAATTGCCAACAAAATCCCATCTTTATTTTCTTAAAAAACTGGCAATAAATAGCAGAAAAATAAAATAAAAGATATAAAGGGACATTATACAAATTGTCCATTAAAGATAATGTTTACTTGTATTTTCTTGTTTATGATTCTTTGGTTGCGTTGTAAGCAGCATCGGCTGAAGAGGTGTCAATATCGTTAAGACCCAATTCTTCGTTCTGCTCCCACGACCTCTCATACTCCTCAACTGGACCCAGCATCAATGCAACAATATTACGCAAAGAAAGATGCCAATAATTTGATATCATCAAGCAGGAATTATATATATATATATTAAAAAGAAACCTGTATTAGCTAAATTACATGAAAAGAGGAAGCAATCACTAAGATTCCACTAAAACCATTATCCGGTTATCCCTTCTTCATTTCTTCAATACAGTTGTCTTAATAGAGAGAAAAAAATACTAAAATGTTCATACACAATTATCTAGTCTATGACAAATAATGTGAAACATGATCAAGTTTTTTCACAATCACTAAATTGTGATTACAAAAATATGATTGGAGAGGATGTGGAGATTGTCTGATATCACTTTTTATCCACCCGAGGCAAAATCCAAAAGTTGGTTAAAAATTATACTATACATTCCAATATAATTGCTAAAGCTTGTATGAAGAGAAACTTACATGTTAACTGGTGGTCAGCTTTAATATCATCAGTCACAGGCGCAATGAAAGAATTCGCTAATGCATCATTGAGAATTAAAGTCCAAGATTCTTCAAGACTCATAAGCTACAAGACATTAAGAAGAAAGTAGCATAATATTCAAATCCTCTCTGACATAGTGCAATTCATATAAAAGAAAATTAATGTTCAGGGGCAATTAGACTGTTGCCAACAGAAAAGATAAAGCCAACGTGCTTTATTAAAAATACCTACTCACATTTCAGTCCGAAACTTAAGGAACAACAGATTTTATACTTTGTTCATTAAAAAATTCACGAAAGAAGTCATGTTATCCAAAAGCATTGGCTATTCTACAAAAGAGATGATCATAGAGGTACCTTGTTCAAACTTGCTTTAAAGTCTAGCCACTTGTTTCGTTTAGATTCATCAAGGCTGTCTCCAAAAGTAAATCCATGCACTCTCTCAAGGCCTGCATATACATGTCAAGGTATGTTTATTATTCACATACAGAAATGCACAACAAACAAAATAAAGGTGAAAAGTCAGATACTCACTTTCACTAATTTTTGTGATCAACCCCTCAACAGTTGTAACGAGTCCACCCAGAGTGCCACTAGCCAATTCCAAGTCAAGCTCTGGAACTTCAACACTGGCAGAATCTGACTGATACACCCCACAAGACTGACTGTTATTACAGCTCTAAAGACAGAAAAGCAACAAAAAAAAAAAAAAAAACTATTTCTCCATCTCAAGTCATCCGTCTAGAAACTAATCTAATGGTAAGATTTACCAACACTAGATATAAGAATAACTAATATGAAAAATTTATATACCAAATGCATTTAAGCAGCATTATTATACAATGGCAAAAATCATCTCAAACACCATAATGAGATAATCACAGTAACACATGCTGTAAAATGAAAAGCATATATATTTCCAGATGGGAGATGCATCCAAACCAGAATGAGATACTACTTTTATAATAGCCAATTGATATGTATACTTCTTGAGCTGATTGTGGATACAACCATGCTATGTTTAAAAATATAACTATTAATAACACAAACACTTAAAAGTACATTTATTTATTAGCTTAATTCCAGGATTCATATCAACATCCCCATCTGTTTTAATGTTCAATGGCTCACATGACAAGTACTCTTATCTTATGTGTTCTATTGTTACAAACATCTTTCTATAACATGACGAAACATCCTTCAAGATGACTATTCCACAGAATCTAGTAGAAGTTGTCATTGAGTTGTCCAGGAGTACAGTTGTAGAAATCAAACAGTCAGGAAAGGATGAAATGCAACCTTAAGGCCAAACTGAAATTGATCAAAAGTAAGAATTATCTAACCCATATCGCAGGTTTCACCTAGAGAGTTACCCATATGCAGGCTCACAACTCATGTTAACCAGCATAACATAGGCAACACACGCACAAGAGAAATGCACTTTGTGAAAAACTAATAAAATCATCTAAAGACATAGGAGCTTAAGGGGCCATTAAAGTGAATTACAACAATAGGAAAGGAAAGAATGCAATCCAACTAAAAAAAAAAAAAAAACTGAAGTATGGAGATGGCAAGAAAAGTGCTCGTCTTGTCAGTCAAGTCATTTCTAACTATTAAGTAATGGACAAATTGCCCTAGGAGTAATGATTTGAACAGAAAAAATAAAAAAAGAATTACAAGTACGAAATCTGAATCTTCCAATATTTTTTGAACATTCCCACACACTAACATTAATTAAACTATATCCTCCTTTAGGGTTGGTGTGAAGAGGAATGGTCCCTAGACCTCTTATTTTATTGCATGAAATCAAACCAACTAAGTTATTCCCTTGGGGATAAGGGAATTGCTAACCCTTTCCGATCATTACTATCTAAGCTTTAGTCTGAACTACAAAAGCACCCATAATTCATAAATCAAATTAATTTCAGTTTCAGTCCTCGCATTCTTCTTCGCCTTCCTCTCTTGCCAACAGCAGCCAAGATACCACAAGCATAAAAAAAAGTAAACCATTGTCCTACACTAAATCCAATAGAGTAAAGTTTTGAAAGAAAACCAAACTTACAGTTTCATATAAATCAAGAATAAGATATGATAAAGCTGGTGATTTGTCCATTTTATTACTTTGATCTTCTCCATGTTATACTGAAGTTTGGGCTGCATAAGTTTAAGTTCTCCTCCTCCACAGTGACACATTTGGAATACGTAATATATGAGTTAGATTTTCATACTTCCTCACATATCCCACAGCTAAGGTGAAGTCTTCAATGAACATAATTGGTGTAATCCTAGAGAGATGTTTTTTGAAAATTTGGACAAGGAAATAACTGTCACGGACTGGGTAGTGTCCAGATTTATCCAACAGCAAGCCAAGGTGAAGGCCAACCACACCTTTCACAGTCTTTCTCTTTCTCTTTCTCTCCATCACCACTCTCTCCAATATATATGTTTTTCGGTCATGGTTTCATAAGCAAGAAATGAAAATCAGATTAATTAAATGCTTGATTATTCACATTTGGAGAGTTTGCCATTAGATGTTTTCAATTTGTTGAGGAAATTTGACGTGAAGCATGAATTGGAGCTAAAATTTCGAGCACTGTCAAAGTTGTAGTCTGGATATCACTTGCGGTAGAGCGAACAACAGGCCAAGGAAAAAGAAGAGAAAAAATGGGCTATGAGGAATTGAGGACATTTTTGTTAGTTTGGGATGTACAAGAACAGAGTGATGAACGAGATAGAGACCTGATGGCGAGAGAGAGGTGATGGAGAGGCAGAGAAAAACAAAGAGTGTGTGAAAGGTGTGGTGGACCTCGGGGCTAATTCATCAGACTTGTGTCTTTTTTTTCTTTTTTCTTTTTTTATTTTGTCGGACATTCATTTTGGCCATTGGATTAATCCAATGACCAAAAAGGGATCCCAGGAAATTTCCATAAAATCCGGTATCCCTGATGTGATCATTTATATATATCATGATCATCACCAATTATACAAAACAAACAATAAATGTTATCATCAATTCATCATATTAAAAAAAAAAAAAAAAATTAGATTACAGGATTCTCAATAAATCAAGTAGTCTCAAAAAAGCAATGCAAGATAATGAACTAGATAGTGTTAAAAATAAATAAATACATTATTGCATTGGCCATAGAAAAACAAAATCCATAACAATAATAACATACCTTTATTACATCACGGCTTAAATCCTTAATGTTCTTCACAGACAGAGTAATCTTTTTTCCTTTTTCAGGAACCCGCCCACCAGGTTTCAGCTGCACATGGAAGTACTATTACCATCACAAATGAAATGAGTAAAAGGAAATACAAGGAAATTACTACAAACCTCAGAATTGCGGTAACCACAGGCATCGCAAGTAGATGCCATGACAATTACTTCTTGGAAGTACGGAATCCCTGATATTGTTAAGCTCAACAAAATTGACGTATTGATAACCAAATCATGAAATGCCAACACCCATAATAATAATTGTAATAGTAAATAATACTCAAAATGAAAAAGAAAAAAGACAGCTACAACTTTCAGCAATTGATATTTATAACCGTGCAAGGGAAAATATAAAACTGTATAAAGGATAACTGTATAAGTATAACTGTATAAAGGATGCCTAAGGAAAATATAAATAAGTATGACTGTATAAAGGATACTGGTTACGAACATTCGAGTCTCGCAATAGGCAGAACAAGTTCCACATGTGGATGGGAAAGTCATCACCTATAACAAGTACATGCAAGATGCAACAAGTAAGAGAATATATACAGCTAATGGGAGACAATGTTCAGAATATTAACTAATGCAGTTGCCTTACCTCTTCAGGAGCTGAGTATCGGAATAAAGCATCAGCAATTTCTGCACTATTGCTCTGAGCAATGGCCCGGTGGCCAGCTGCTGCTCCAACTGATCCATGGGGTTTTCTTTTCATTTGATCAGAAGCACTAATGGCTTCCTCTGTTGATGCTCTATCTCCAGACTGTCCCAACTGAGATGGATCAGCAAGATACCCCAACAATGCCTGCTGCTCTGGAGTTCGCTCATAGAATTTGATACTCAATGATGGATCAGGAGAGGGAGCATACCTATCATATAATAATATAAGCACAACTGAAGGTTCAAAATTTTTTATTAAAAACAAGGAATAGTACCCCAAATAAGTAGCTGAAGGTTCAAAACATTTTAAGACATAACAAGCAATGAAGCACACCAGGTCAATCCCCCACAGCATGTCGATGGATATCTCCCATCCAACAAATATAACACCAAAGGATTCATTACAAATTCTAACATTCTCTATACTCGTGTGCATGGTCCAAATATAGCAAATAAGAACAGAATGGAGGGTGAAGGAAAGATCATTTATTAACTACAATCCAAAAGCATTACATTTCAAGTTTCAACTATCCATCCAGGCAAAGGCATAAACTCACAGAACCATCTATAGGATTTTAACCTCCTCTAAAGTAATTTGAAAAGACAAATAGAAGAGCATTGGAAAAAGGTCAGGACAGGACCCGATACATGAACCTTTGCAGACTTCTATAACAAAGAGTTCTAGCATACATTGTTTCTATGCATTAAGTTGAATTGGGATGAGCTGTGTTAACATTTGAGTTGGGTGTAGATTACTAGAAGAGGCTGCAATAGAAATCTGCTCTTGTTTGTTAGAGCTGTCCACTATATTGACATACATGTTACATCACACTTTTCCAGGTAAACCTGTTTTTTTTGGATTGCTTGTCAATACCTTGTAATTATTTCCAATTACTTTTAGATAGGAAACAAAACACAATTTTATTATTTCCAATTATTATAAAAATTCCGAGTCTTCTATTAAAACACACACAATAAAAATTCTGAGCGTTATATATATATAATCTCTTACGGATTCTCAATGAAGCCATTCCCAGCAGGATCATCAAGGATGAAAGTGAAGGGTGAATTGCCTTTAGCACAAGTTCTCAATTTCACCAAAAACTGATCAATAGCTTCAGCAGTTTGTGGGTCCACTTTCTGGATAGCCAAGAAAAAAAATCATAAAAGTAGCTGAAAAGGACAGTTTGATTCAAATAACTGACACCAATTGAATGTGCACCTTGCGTTCTTCTTGAAGGGCCTGCAATTCATCTGCAGCTCGTACCAATATCCCTTCCAACTGAAAGAATTCCACTAGAGTCAAAAGAAGGGGAGAAGGGAAGAAAAAAAGATAGAAAGGCCTGGAAATATATATAATGGAAAAATGGTCAAAAGATACAAAGATTTATACATCAATTAGCATTATTAGCAGTTTAGCACTATGTTTGGCAGGTGGAAGGAAGAGGGAAGAGGAAGGATATATCTCTCACACATAAGGAAGGAGGAGAGAAAGAAGAGGATTTTTAATTTCCAACATTTGGAATCCAAGAACTGGAGAAACCATTATATGTTTATTTGAAATTATACCTTTTATAATTTGTAATATTCACTCATATTTGAAATATTTGCATAGGATGAGACGAGGGTAGAAATAGAAGATGGTTTTAATGGACTTATTATATTTACCCCTCTTCCGCCCATTTATGGAATGATTGATTTTTTGGTTTAAATATATTCATATGTACCACTATCACTGTATTGGTATGATTCTTTAACAGTTCAAAACCTAATGCCTAATGTGATATATAGGTACAGTAACTACAGTTACTGGCACCAAACATATTTTTATATAGATTAGAAGAAACATACAGCTGGGAAGAAACTAACAATAAGAGCAATCGCTCAGAAT
The DNA here is from genome assembly GCA_030490815.1 of Acer saccharum. NCBI lineage: Eukaryota > Viridiplantae > Streptophyta > Magnoliopsida > Sapindales > Sapindaceae > Acer > Acer saccharum. The sequence goes on from CM059866.1 coordinate 41,493,034, forward strand.
CCAATGAAAAAAGTACTGAAAACAAATTATAAATAGGGATTGAAACACATCTTGTGAATACACTTCCACAATGAACCTCTGAAATCATATTTAACAAAAAACATCTACTATATTTTTATTTTTGTAACAGCTGTACCTTTATAACTCTTTAAGATTTGTAACTATCATACATTTATAACTCTTAATATTTTAAAATCAAATATCTAATGTTGGCATTCATCACGTAGAGTCATACAGCGTCAATAATGTACCATTGAATCACTATCTACCAGACTAATTTCTTATACACAAGAAAACATCATGCCAGAGGAAAAGAAATCCATGAATGCAAATAAGCCACATAGAACCCAATAATTGGTAAAAATAAAGAAATCAAAACAGTATAGAGTTTAAAGAATATACAGTTGACAGACTTCCGCGCTGAGCCTCTGGTGGAATCTCAAAATCCAGTTCAGGAATCTGCACAGAGGATAAAAGAAAAAAGAAAAAGAAAATACACATAACTCAATACAATATGTCAGAAATTCAGAGTTCTTATGGCAATGCATGAAATAGATAGTACATAAATTTAGAACTGATAAAGTCATGCAATGTCTTGAACTGTATGCAACAAATATTATCAATACACATATAAATGACTATGTCATTTATTAAATTAAACATATCATAACAATTATACTTCCTCAAAATAGAACAGTTGGTCCAAAAGTACATAAAGCTCCATCGATTCATTATAGAGCAAAGACTCAGATTTAACACATAAGAAACTTGGGTTTTAGCACCCAGTAAAGAGAATATCACAAAATTAGAAAACCCTTTTTCTTTAACAGATATGAAATATTTAAGACTTTTCCCAGGTCAAAATTTCATAAACCAATTAAGTGGAAAACATTGGAAAAAGGCTGAAGGAAAAACTAGTTTACTGTGGATTTCTTCACTTCAGTTTCTGGGGGTATGCCACACTATAATGAATCATCCCAGCATCAGTTTGATTATGCTTTCTTAATGTTGTTTGGAAAACTCTATCGCAAAGCTTTAATAACCATAATTGCATACAAAATTTATACATATATATATATATATATATATATATATATATATATATATATATATATATATATATTGCAAGAATATTCACTTACCTTAATGGTCGCAGACTCTGATTTCACTACTTGCCGGTGGAACAGCTGCAACAAAGACACCCATAAATTTGGCATTCTCGTGGGATGTAGTGAGATAAAGAAATTAATATAAAAAGAGAGTGAGAGTTGGAGTTTCTTTCATTGAGGGAAGTGCAATGTCAGATTTATTTATAATAAAAACATTAGGGCAATAAGAGGAATGCCCTTCAATAGTAACATAACAGACAGGGTATTAAGTCTTAAAATATCACCCAAAAAAAAAGTTTCATAGCAGAGTTGAATATTCAATATCATCAGAGAGTAACATATTTGTATAACTCCTGGCTGATGCTCCACAAAAACATTGATGTATGTTCGATGCATAACCACATCTATTCAGATCTGTGTGATTCAATACAGGTGCCAGATAAAATAAAAACAAATTCAACTCATTGATGTTTTATTTAATTTGACAGACCTTTTGATCACCAGATGGAACCTCCAGCCGGTAATAACAACCTCGGGGTTGGATTTCACCAGCAAACTGAACCTCATTGTTCCTAGGAAAAATCAGGAACAGAAAAAGATCAGTTCATTTGAAATGTCAAAGGTGAAATGAATTAAAATTAATATTTATACAATTACTGTTTGATGAATGAAAAAGATTAATCTCCAGATGAAAAATGAAAAGTACTGAGTAGAAATAAGGAATGCAAAACAAATATTTTAGGGTATCATAGTGGAGAAGACTAGTGGTGGAGTAGAAAGAAAATGAGAAGATTTGTTACCTCTCACCACAATGTGTACACTCAAATGCTGACAACAAGACCTGCAGGCAGCAGACATCTTAGTGGGGAACATATTTGGATACAGTCAAAGGCAACTAATGGCATGTAAATTTTGAACAAGAAGATTGACAGTAACCCATCAAGGGGAAATCCATGGTCATAATTGAAAGCATAACTGTAGAAAAAAGACAATGCATCCACAATATTTTTCTTTTCATAATTGAAAGCATAACTGTAGAAAAAGACAATTCATCCACAATATTTTCTTTTCCGCTTCTTAAATGCGAAGATTACACAAATAAACTTGTTGAAACACACCTTACGGAAGTGGGGAATCAAAGTCATCAAGAAGCTTGTTGTGCCCTGTGGAAGTTAGTGTAAACATGAGAAGATGCCAATAGACCTAATGAATTAGACTTTAGAAAGAGCATGAGAAGACTATTACATTTTCGCCGCAACGCATGCACAGGCTGTCAACCTGGTAAAGAGGAGCATCACCGTCTTCCGCGGAGACGGCCTCCACCACACTTCCAACATCCACTATTTTTTCTTCTGAATTCTCCATTATTACCTTCTCTCTCTCTCTTTGTGCGTGACTGACTGCGTCTACTTGCTGTCTCTTTCTCTCTCTCTCTCTTTATACTTTCTCGTCTTCTCTTCCAGGCTCCAGCAGATTCTACAATCTTTTCACTTGTATTTTTATTTCTTCCATTTCATATTTTGGGCTAATTACATTAGAATACTACTGAATCACTGGAACTAAGCCCTCAAGAAGCCCTCAAAATTCCAGCCCAAATAGCAATCTTATGCATGCGGGTAGGGTTTTACCCAAGCCCGCCCTTTGACCCGTATTATTACCCATATTTTTGCCCCATAATTTTAACATATATGTTGACCCGGATTTTGACCCGAATTCTGACCCATATTTTTTGATCCATATTTTTTATATATATTTTTTGACCCATATTTTTAACATATATTTTTTTGACCCATATTAAAAATTCTATAAAAACAATTAATCCAAATAGAACAATTTTTACACACTTCTAAAATTAATAATAACCCAAATCTAAAAATTCAAAACACAACAATAAATCAAGACGGTATTACCGGCTCTTAGATAGAGTTTTGATATACACAATTTAAATGGAAACGGCAGACATCCATATACACAATAGTGGGTTTTGTTCACAAGCTAAACAATCATAGTGTCTATATAAATGATACAAACCGATTGAAATTTGAACACAAGCTGAAAGGAAACAACCACTTTCTAGAAGAAATCAACATAGTAGTTTTAGGTCGATAAATGTTGATATTTGAGACCCATATTTCCTATGTTTATGTTATGTTCTTAAGAATAATTGAATGTTTTAACGTGTTTGTTGAGATTGTGTAGAAGATAGCTCTTGGAATGAATTTGATGATAAAAAGGTATTTTTAGAGAAAGTTTGGAGAAATGTCGCTGCAGCACATCCAACTTGTAAAAACCATATCTCCCTCCTCAGATCGAACCAAGTTGAGATCTACATGTTTCGGAAAGCCCCGTAAGTCTAGTTTCTGGTGCATTTTACGGTTCGTCAATCCGAGTTTTTTAGAGGAAGTTATGGCCAATTTAGTAGCCGAATGTCAGAGCTGGAAAAGCCTACCGCGGCTCAGACCGCAGCTTGTGCATCATGCATGCATAACGACCTAGGCAGCGGTAATTAACAGAGGAACTCCGTGGTGCAGACCGTTGGTGACCTCCGGAGTGACCCGGACAGCGGTATTATGTGCTTTTGGCGTATTTCCAACCCGAATTGGGCCAGATTCGTCCTAAAGCTTCCCATATCAAATCCTAATGACTTCAAGAGATCAAGACATGTTTGGAAAACTTCCTAAACTCAAATTAGGAGTTAATCATCAAAAGAAGAGACCCAAGTTAGGAAAGGATTATCATTCATTGTTCAAATCATCTTCCTACTTGGTATGTCTCCTACATCAAAGCAAATTAGGGATCTCCAAGGTGAAACACCTATAAATACCAAGAGTTTTCTTCAAGGCAAGTGTGGAGAGTTGAAGATTGAAGATTGAAGACTCCATCAACATTCTTTTTCTTCTACCTTTCTTTAGTTTAGATGTTTATTTTTATAGTTTTTATTTCTAGCTAATTTCTTTGTTAGTTAGGGCTAACTTGAAGCCCTAGACATGAATTCAATTCCATAGACAAGTTTTTGTTTAATGAAGTATTATTTTCCATACATGATTTCAATTTCTCCATAAGAATTGTTTTTTCTATTATCTTTGTTTCTTTGATTGGCCATCTTAGGAGCACGATTTTAGGATCTATGTTGTAGGATAGAGTTCGAATGCCATACGAACATATTCTTGCATGCAACAATTAATTGAAATAAAGTCCAATTAAGGGAAATTGATTCATGAATAACCTATAATAGATGCATGTTTTAGAGTTCATGTGATATTCATATTTTCTTCGTTCTTAATGGATTCCTATTATTAAATCTAGTAAATGCCCATGCTAGGTTGTAATTTGGAATACACATATTTATGTAGATTACATACTAACTAAAAGAGAATCAATACGACTTGAGTGGGATGCCAACACCTTGTCGTGAATATCTTCATCATGTTTGACATCTTTAACTTCATTATTTGTCTATGGATTGGATGATTGTTTAGTGGTGGATAGGAGGTCCTAACTACTGTTTTCTATATATTTTTCCTCATTAATTTTCTGCTGTGCTTCTAGTTAATTGTTTATTTAATTTTATTTAGTTTTAATAATCAAATCAAAACCCCCATTCGTGTGTGTGAGTTAGAGTCTTTGTTTTTATATAATTAGTTAGATTAGAGTCCTAAAGTGTCTTAGATATAAACTCATTATTTTAGTAGGTAATTAATTCTTTGTGGGAACGATCCTTGCTTAACTGTTGTACTATCGTTTACGACTTGTGCACTTGCAAGGTTTTTATTATTTTTGTTTGCCTATTTGGCAACCAACAAGTAGCGCTTGACAGCTCATAATAAACGAAGTATATACAAGATAGTGAGTAGTGGTGGCCACGGTTCCTGTTGAACCGTCGGTTTTGTCTGTGGTTTAACCGAAACCGTACGAACCAAACCAGAACCAAAACCGCCGACCGAAACCGTCAGTTTGAAAATCGGTTGAAAACCGGTCCGTACGGTTTCGGTTTTGGTTTGGGATTTCCAAAAACTGACTAAAACCAACGGTTTTGTCCGCGGTTTAAACTACCGGTTTTAAATATTTAAAAAAATAAAAATTAATTCAACCAATCAGACGCTGCCATGTGGCATGACATTTAAAAAACGACCGTGGAAAAAAAAAAAAGTGACCAATGAGACGCTGCCACGTGGCACAACGTTTGAAAAAAAAAAAAAAAATTTGGCCGTTGGGCAGTCATCAGATGACTGCCCAACGGCCACCTATGTTTTTTTTTTTCACCCCTTAATTTTTTTTATTTGCAAAGCCACCCCTTTCTATTATGCTATAAATACCCACCTCACAACCCCACCCCACCCCACCCCACCCCCCCCCCCCCCCCCCCCCCCCCCCCCCCCCCCCCCCCCCCCCCCCCCCCCCCCCCCCCCCCCCCCCCCCCCCCCCCCCCACACACACACACACACACACACACACATATCATTTTTCTTCCCACCACTCTCATTCTCTCACACACACACTTCATTTTTCTTCCCACCACTCTCATTCTCTCAACTTCTCTCAATCTCCCACACACACACACTTCATTTTTCTTCACACCACTCTCATTCTCTCAACTTCTCTCAATCTCAAATTCTCAATTCTCTCTACATTTACAATTTTCTTTAATTCTCATTTCATATATAAATTATTTATTCTATTTTTTTCTAGCATCTATTTTTTCAATCATCAAATTGATTTACAATATTTATTTCTTCTATTTTTGACCATCATATATTTTTTTTCACCACTATTATTCCAACAATATATTTTTTTCAATCATTTTTTTTTACTTGCCTACCACTCTTATTCCAACAATATTTGTTTTTTCAATCTTCTATTTTTTTTTTTTTTAATTTGTTACCAATATTTTCTTTACATATATCTATATTTTTTTATTATTAATTTTTCAATGGCAAGTGGGGGGGATGGTTCAAGAAATGTGAACAGAGGAAAGGGTCCATTGCAAAACTTGTTGGAACACAATGGTGATGATGTCACTTACGATGATGTGGCTTTTCACCAGTTCCTTGAAGATCGAGTTGGATACGATCACCCTTCTATTCCTAATCCCCCTCTAATAATTCCTGAGTTCGATGGACTCAACCCTGCTCACAATACCCCCAATACTAATGAAAATCTATCTGACCCCCCACCCCCTTCGGATGATTTTTTTGTAGGTGAAGGTGAAGAAGAAAAGCCGATGAAGTCCGATCTCTTCAAAGTGCATATGAAGAAAATTAAGTTAGATGGTGGATTTTTCCACATCTAGTGCAATTACTGCACCAAATCATACAAGACTGGAAAAAACTTCGGATATGGCACGTATTGGACCCATATCATAAAAAATCACCTGTCCAAATACGTGATGGTGAATAACCAAGCCCAAATCGCCAGGTACACAACCCCTTCTAATCAATTATTTCATTACACGTTTGAAAAAAATAGAGAACAATTAGCATTAATGGTTGCAACTGAACACTTACCTTTTGGTTTTGGTGAGAAAGTATGTTTTGTTAATTGTTGTCAAAATGCATTAAATCTTACAATGCAACGTGTTCCTAGAGTCACTCTCACACGTACACTAAATGCCATTTACAAAAAAGAAAAAAACAGATTGAAAACATTTTTTTCTCGATTTCAAGGTCACGTTTACGTATGTGCCAACATATGGACCGACAATTTTAGTAGTTATTCATATTTGGGTGTCAAATGTCATTATATGAACAATAACTGGGACATGCAAAAAAGAATTCTTGCATTTCGTGTTTTCTATGACTCTCATTCAGCTCAAAATATTTTTCAACTCCTTAAAATCATTTTTCAAGAGTATAATATCTTAAACAAAATTTTTGCTATTGGATTTGATAATACTGCAAGCAATACCGCTTCTATTCCTATGTTATAGGATTTGTGCAATCCTTATTTTAGAGGTAAATTATTTCATCAACGTTGTGCATGCCATGTTTAAAATTTGTGTGTTCAAGCTGGATTAGTAGAGCTTTCTGCTTTTATTAGACCAATTAGAGATAGTATTAACTATATCTGGAGGCATAGCAAAATCCAAAAACAATGGTTAAAATATTGCTCTCAGAATAATGTGTCCCAAAAAATTTTCTCGAGATATTACCACTCAGTGGAATTCAACTTATAAGTTGCTTAATGAAAGTGTTGAATATAAGGATTTATTAGTTTATTTTATTACTTATAACGTTCCTTCAATTTCTCTTCAATTGAACCATTGGGATGCATGTATAAAAATTATTGAATTGTTACGTGTTTTTAATGATGCTACCAATGCTTTATCTTTATCTGGTGTTTACTATCACACTACTCATTTATTTCTTATTCAGAGTGTTAATATTGCTGGTGCATTTAGTGATTGTGAATTTGATGTTCAATTGAGTCCATGTGTTGCTGCTATAAAAACAAAATGGGTTTCGTATTATGGGGAGATTCCAAATATTTACTTGCTTGCTCCATGTTTTGATCCACGCTTTAAATTAGAATGTTTGCAGGAATATTTAACTAAGTATTACAAATGTTTAGGATTAGAAGTTGATGTTCTTCATTATTATGATTCCGTTAAGACTTTGCATTATGAATTATACAATGAATATCTTAGAATGTATGGTCAGTCTTTGAACGTGCCGATTTCACACCCCAACCCACATCTGGTGGTAGTAATTCTTCCGCAAAATTTCAATTAAGGGGTTTAGGGGATCGACTGTTTTCCCAAAGATTCAAAAAATTACGAACATCTTCTTCATCCTCATATGTCTCTAAACTTGGCCGGTATTTAGAAGACACTCATCAATTTTCAAATGAAGAATTTAGTCTCCAACTTTGGTGGAAGAGTCATCAACAGGATTATCCAATTTTAACTATTATTGCCAAACAATTTTTTAGAACACCTGTTTCTACCGTTGCTATGGAACAAGAATTTAGTGCAGGTGGAAATATTTTGGACCCAAGATAGTCGGCTATGTCTCTACAATCACTTGAAATCCAGGCGTGTGTTGATGATTGGACAAAGGCAAAATATAGACAACAAGAACTCCAGCCGGAGATAGTGAATGACTTCTTTGAAGATGACCAAACCATGGGAACGGAAGGCAGCGAATAGATTCCATTCCAACTTCCAACCTCCAACACTGAGCAACTAATTAAAGGTAAAAGAACTACGTGGCCTTTGATTCCTCTACATTGGTGGAGGATACGTAGGCAACTTAATTGTGGTAAAAAATTAAGTGCAAGGCCGGTATTTTTTTTTTTTTTTTTTTTTTTAAATTTTAACTTTGTTACATTGTAATATTGTATATTTGAATTCAAGCCTTCAAGGCCAATTTGTAATTTATTTATTTTTTATGAAATTGTAAAGTTGTATTTATTAATAAATGTCAATTTCTTTTCTTTTAAACATTGTGAAATACTTAAATACTTTAATGAAAATGTTTGTAAATGTTTTTTTATTTTTTAATAAATACAAGATTTTATTATTATTTGTCAAGATTTTATATTTACAAACAATCTTTATGATTTATCCAAAAAAAAAAAAACGAAACCGAAATTGAAATCGAAAAACTGCCGGTTAGAAACCGGTCACCAAACCGAATTTCTGGTTTCGGTTTCGGTTTTGGGGGGCAACCAAACCGAAACCGAACTGCAGCCACCACTAATAGTGAGTTTATTCATAAATATCCAGAGCCCAAACAGACTTTAAAATGATATTGAAAACCCATATAGTATTTCGTTTATTATTTTGAAAAGTTTGAATTAGATTTGAAATTGGACCCATATCATAATTTTTCTTGAGTTCTTATTCCCCTATTTTTCCATAGCTAGAACTAGAACTACTCCTACAAATCTAAAACATCAACACATATTTTACCAGTCAAAAGCAGAGATGGTTTTGTTGTAAAGGTGAGACAAAATTAATCAAATTATGAGAGTAATCAAACATAAACACATATTTAATTAAAAGTAGTACCTTACAAATGGGGTAGCTAACTTTGAGACTTGAGGGCAATGGCTCTGGCCTCCAATTGACTAACTGAGAACCTTTAGACTTCTGATTTTTCACTGCATTCTTCTTGCGCTTCTATCTTCTGAAAATTTAAGATTACAAAAATTTGAATAAATTAAAAAATTCACATGAAAATTATACTAAAAGAGGAAGAATAAAAAGAAGATCAATTCTGTACCATTTAAGATGATTGAGCTCATAAAATAAATAAATAAACTTACCACTGAATGTGGGTTTCACGCAATTCTGGATGTGATGGCGAGAAGCTTCGTCGGAAGCGACTAATGCCGACCGGAAGCAACGGCAGCACGATGGCGGCTCGACGGCAAGAGGGTTGAGACCACTGATGATGAGAGTTGAGAAGTTGTTTTCGTTTTTTGAAGTAGAGATGCAGATAGACGGATGTAAGAAGACAGAACTCAGAAGTGGTTGTTAAACCTAATTGAGGTGGGTTTTTTGTGGGCTTAAATTTAACCAGGTTAAAACCCGCAGACGACCCATATTTATGCGGGCTTATAATAAAGATGGGGTGGGTTTTGATATTTTTTTATTTTATTTTCATGGTGGATGGGTTTTCAAATCTTTTGTTTTTTTTTTTTTTTTTTTCCTATTGTGTGACTCAACTCATCTTATAAGAGAGAAACAGACCAAGATACGGACATTGGACATTAGAATTGTTTGCTTAGCTCCATAAAAATTTCAGAGGGGGAAGGGGATGGGGAGAGAGGATCTGAGATCTCATATCCAGTCCAAGAGACGCATCAATTTTAACATTAAAAAACTCCCTTTTTCTTTTCTTTTCTTTTTTTCTTTTTTTCTAAATTACAATTACTACTGAGACCTGAAGAGATTATACCCTATAAGTACGGTCCGAAATACTACTCCCACTATCGAAAAGAGATTACATATAGACTACAACTCTAATATCCGGAGAGAAGCCTGCTCCAACTTTTGGGAAAGCACTTCCCACACTTTGGGATTTTATAACCAAAGGTGGGATAAATATTTACATCTACCAAAGCTTGAACCTTAATGATGGAACTTCCACTTGAAGACTCCAACAACCAAGGCAAGAGGCCATTGGCAACATTAAAAAACTCTTTTGGTCAAAGAAATTATATATATATATATATATATAGATTTTCTATTATCAGTTCGAACTGACAATAAATATATCAAGACGAAGAATGTAGACCACTAGATTTACATAATTTGACTCAAAATACATGCACTTGTCAAAACTTCTCCATAATCTGTGATCCACATTCTTCGTCCTGATATATTTATTGTCAGTTCAAACTGATAATAAAAATACTGATATATATATTGAATACCTAAAATAGACCTGAAACATCAAGCGAATAAAGTAAGCTACAAAAAATAAATGTCATATCAAATATTCTTTCATTTACTTCCAAAAACAATCAATTGCGGATTTAATGAGCCCAAAAATCTACTTTGAAGCGAACATTGATGGTTCATATTCAGGGCTTTCCAAGACTAAAAAAATCTGAGTAAAACAACTCCATTGCTTCAATTCAATGGATTTCCTCTTCAGGTACACATGATCAACACATTCCTGAAATGGCAATTAAATTGTTTTAACATTGTAATCGATTTAGAACAGCATGATTTCCAGCTTCCTTTTAAATCAACGGTTCATGAATCATGATCGAGATCATAATGCATAAAAAGCAAGTTGTTAATAAAAGTACCAAATTACTGAATGACATCTACTATTGTACATATAATAATACTTCTTCTCTAGCACTACACATGCCTTGCAGGTGCTGCTGCCATGGATACAATTATATCCATCAACACCTTGTTTCGGAGATATGGAAAGAGTAAGAAATGACGGAAAATTCAGCACCGTCAGATACGATAACAAACCTTCTATGTGCTCTATTTCCATGTAGAACCTCCAAGCCTGATCACCTCTTCACCGCTGTTGTCTCTCCTAGTAATCCTTTCTGGTCCAGAATTTCCTTTCTGGTCACTTATGTCGCCATACATATCCTTGAGCTTTGCCAGATTGCTGGATGCAGATGTTCTGTCTTTGCTCACTTCTTTCGGAGGACTAGCATGATGATGACCAAAGCGCGCGTTGCCAGTCTGCACACTTCGACTTCTGCTCCTGCTCCTACTCCTGCTCCGGCTCCGACTCCTGTGAGATTCTTTATAACCATCACGGCTGTTCTCATTTTCCCTTCTGCTTTCTCTCTCTGAATACCTAGACCTTCGGTCATAATCATGCCTCCGCTCCCTGTCCTTCTCTCGTTCTCTGTCCCTGTCCCGTTCCCTAATCCTATCTCTAGCCCTGTCCCTGTCCCTATCTCGATCTCTGTCCCGGTCCCGGTCCCTATCCCTTTCTCTGTCCCTGTCAGAGTATTCCCGATCAGAATATTCATGACTTCTGCTACGACGATCTCTGGGAGATTTTCTTATATCTTCACTGCCAGCTCTATCGAATGAGGGTGGCGGTAGGGTTCGACGAACAGGGGATGAGTCCCTGGTTGATGCACGATGCGGAGCACGCTGACCAAAAGAGACTGAAAGTGCAGCTTTTACAGAAGGTGGCCGACGAGCAGTGTCATCAGATCCATGACGGGTAGTCTCTCCGGTGACACCAGAGTGTTTCGAGGGAAGCTTCATCCTCTCCAGATTAGTTACAATCTGCCGCATTACAGGAACAGGAATGCGGGGAAAAAGGGTATCAAAATAGTACTGCAATAAGGCAACACAATGTAGAATTAATATCTTTTGTATCCCGTGTATGAAAGCTTCAAAGAGTCAAAAAGATGAAGCTAAAAAATAGCATCATGCTAATAAGCTCATAATCAATTCTATTGAAGTAACAGCATAACCAATTATTAACCGGAAAAAAAAAATGATAATTAAATTATCACAGCTGGAGAGGATGGTATGAGAAGAACCAAGAGTAATCAAGGGCAGTTTACACAAACATTATGCTATAAGGCCTAAAGGAGATACGAAGTCATATATGCATAGCTTTGACTCAATAAAAAAAGGAATTCTAGTGGGATCGAGTAGAAAAAAAGGAATTCTAGTGGGATCGAGTAGCTTTGACTCAATAAAGAAAGGAATTCTAGTGGGATCGAGTATAAAACCAAGATCTAAATCACAATAGTTTTACAATCCAGATATGATCCTAGACAGGGTTGACTTCTAGGCTACGCTAACATTTCCAAAATATGCTCTTCTGCAGTGCATTCTTTATTAGTGATTTGATATTCTACCATCTTACAAGGGAACCATGAAAATCCATCCAGAACTTGTATGAAAAAGGGTTATAATTTTCAAAACATTTTCCTACATGACCCAATCAATTTGATCAATAAGACATCCTCTCTTTTTATTGTTAGACTCTTATCGCAATGTGGAAAACCATTGTTATGACCTCCATCTAAAATTATCCAAGAGACGTTAAGGGCAGAGGGGCTTTCTGGTTCTGCCCAGTCAAGAATTGGGGACTCAGTCTCTAGTCGACAACTGAATTAGACAGCTATAAGATGGAATAGGCAGAGATGTCAACTTGAAATTTGATATGCAAAATGATGTTTGCAAAATAAATTAATAATGTAAACAGCATTTGAGTTCTTAACAGATAAATCTCAAAAAATAAAGCAATTAAGGAGTTATGATACATGAGATGTTAAAGTGTTAAAGACGGGTTTTCTTGTTCTGTCTAGTCAAGAATTGGGCCCACATTCACTGTCAACTTGAAATTTGATTAATGCAAAAATGAGATTGGTAACAACAACTGAGTTGGTAACAGATAATATCACAGAAAGCAATGGAGTAACATACACATCTGCCAGTATTGCATATTATTGTAATGTGTTTGCATGTGCATTTGTTCATGTGCACAAGCAAATGGCTCTGTATGTTAAAGAAGGAACTAAATGTAAGTCGAGCAGTGTCATAATTAATATAAAGAAATTTCTTAAATTTATTCCAACTAACCTGACCAAGAAGCAAATCACGTATGTATGCACCCATTGTGGCCAATCTTCCATTTGATCCAGGAGAGAATTCCTGAATGAGATAACATGATTTTGTTATGTTACTAAAATTATGTAAGAATAAGGAAATAATTACTGTGAAGCAATTGATTGAACATCGAACAAGGAGCATGATGAAAGTTAAAAGATATATTAGCTGGAGAAGAATTAGAAAGTTTGACAAATATTATCCAACTACGCAATCCCACAAATAAGCAAGTGGACCTTTAAATTTTAATTTCTTTTCCCTTCTTAACAGAGTTTCATTCATGGTGTTTTGTGGGTTGACATAATAAGATCTTAGAGATACGATTCATCCCAACCCTGTCACAATGTCCAAAATGCTTTTCCAACTTTTATATATTACTAAATACGAGGTGTCATAAATAAAAGTAGCCAAAAAAAATCCTCAAAATACCTCATCATCAGTAATATAAGGTTCAAACCAGTTCCATAAGGTCTTTGGATCTGCAGCATATCTTAAGTAGAGGAATCCAACCTGCAATAAAAGTTCAAATTTCAATTCCAAAGACTAACAATCTCAAAGCGATAGTATCCATACACTAACAAGATCAAATAACCTGCAAAGTAGAAAATATGATAATAGAAATAATAAACATTAAATCAAGGTTTTGATACTGAGCAGATATGAAGCACTACCCCTAGTTCCAGAAACTAATAAGCTGGGTCATCTAAAATTTCCAGAAATTCTGTGACTAAGATGATGGTTCTGGTGTTTATGCAATTCCAAAATTGTAGCAATAGCATATAACGTAGAAGCAACAATCAGAAAAGCAAATGTTGATCAAACATTAAAACTCTAAGTATAATCCTAGGACATAGAATGTCTCAGTAACTCAGGAAAAGGACACCTCAAACCTTGGTTTTGTAGATATCTGCTAAGCAAAGCAAGAGCATTGTTAGGTGGGAATGAGAAAGTCTCAGCAACTCAAAGAATCAAGGACACCTCAACCTTGATTTGTAGAAATCTGCTACGCAAAAGAAGGGAATTATCATGTATATATGTATGTATTTATACACCTATATAAAGAAAAAGGCGAGATAGGTGTAAGTCTTCGAATGAATCATATCACGAGTTTGGTCTATTAACTTACTGAGATGAACACGCTCTATTACTCTGGAGAGGCCAAAACCTCAAAAATTATAAAGGAAGACAGTGCAAATATAATCAGCAACAGAAGGCATCAACTGTAAGATTCACATTTTAAATTAAATTTAACTAGCACATTTCTTTCCCACTTTTGCAGCAAAATGAGCTTCAGATAGCCACATTAAATACATCAATCAATACACCAATGTATCTGCTATTAAAACTTAGAAACTTCTAATGACAGTATATGTTTAATGAAAACATACTAAAAAGCTGCTAAGGCTCACAAAACTATTCATTTAATGCATATTTGCAATGCAAGTAATATAGGGCACAAATTGTATGCTGTAATGGTGAAGCCTATATAGTCATTAAATATATATATATAAATGGGGGGCAAGGCATAAGAAATGAAGATCAAAGAAAGATGGTAAAACATTTTTCAATCTAACTTGCCCAAGATACCTATTCTAAAAGATTTACAACCAAAAATGACCCTATAACACTGCAGCCAAGGTCCTCATACAGTTACAAGCAAAATTGATCTATTAAGACTATGAAATTTCAAAGGTACCTTGATCGAGAACTAAATTTATTTACCTTTAAAATGCCATATGCATCCATGTCCTACATATTAGTTCATTTCTGTTGAAGCATTACGCATTCTATTGACAACCGGTGAAGGAACAACCAAACAAGCATTGGATTTTAAACAATTCAAAAGAGAAAAAGATGATAATGTAAAATGTTGCTATAAAGAAGGGAGGAGATAGGAATAAAAAAACATTATACTGAGCTGGGAAAAAAGATAGGAAAAAAAAAAAAGCAAGTTCTGAGCAAAAAGTTTAAACCAAACCTCCCAAACAAACATAGAAAACTCAAGAAAAACAAAATTGTATTACAATCCCTTTCAGGTAAAAAACATTTTTTTTTTAAAAAAAAAAGGGACTCCAAATGTGTAAATCGGGCTCTTACATATATATTATTTTCATATACCCAACAATTCCCAAGCTTTTTTCATTCATCGGGATCCAAAATAGGAACTAGTGTCACATTGTAAAACTTTGAGGGTTAGGAAATTTGATGGAATATAATATCTCAAGTAGGTGGCCCTTAAGGGGATATGAACCCTTAAAATCATAGCTACCAAAAGGTCTTACTATTCAAAACATGATTACCCTCCGGTGAGCGTTGATGTGAAAAGAGGAAGCGATGTTACTGTGAAAATTTGATGAACCTAAATTGCCATAGGTGCATCCCTAAATCATTACGAGATGTGAACTTTGTTGGATTGTGCTTAGCTTCTAATCGCAACATCTATTTCTATGACCTAAAAGAACCTGAAACTAGATAATAAAATGAAATAATTATGTGCATGTCAACTATGCTAGTACTTTGCCCTTAGTTGTTCTTGTACGTATATGTTGGTGAAAATTGGCTCACTCAATTACATAATTGTTGATTTCTCAATTAGCACTAGTCTTTTGTCTCCTATCAAAAACAAAAAGAACATAAAATAAAAAATAAAAAACAGTGCAAGTACTTTTTGCCAATTTGCAATTTACAGTGAAAAATTTAAAAAGGTATAATTCTATTATAAATTTCTTAACATAAAGATAATAATGATCTCTTCTGTTTCAAATCTATATATGCACGTGCACAAGCACATATAGACATAATCCATTATAATGCTTTCCAAAGAAATCCATCCTTGCATTTAAGATATACATAAAGCATTCCAATTATATAACAGAAAATAAATCAAACTATTGTAACACTTTCATAGCAAATAAATTATCCTCTTTTTGAAGGCTGATAATGAACATCAATGACAATGGTGTAACCATATGTTTTTACTTTTTACACCTAAAATAGATAGAGAATAATTCTTAGAAGTGGCTGCTCAAAGTCAATAGCATGTCAAACATGCATGCACACACATACACAAACACTAACTTGTATACTAATGACATAAATCAATTCCTGGTCATTCCGATGACTTAACTAATCCAGGTCAAGAAAACGGCTTTACTTACAGCTCTGATGTAAGGAGAATCTGTATGCTTCAGCAGGCCATGCATTTGCTTTATGGTGAGTTTCATAGTAAAAAACTTGTAAAGAAGACAGAATGCTGTAGAAGGACCGCGGCAGTTTCCAGTCATCCATGGTTCCACATGGTCGACCTGATTGTAAATCTCATCGATCACTTCATGGTATGTCTTTAACCGGTAGAGTTCCTTGAAGTAATCAGACGATAGTATGTTCATACAAAGGACCTTCTCTAACAATGAATCAATTGGTTTCCCACAAGTCTGAATTTCTGTCATGGGTCATCCAAATACTGTTTCCACCCACACTCACAAAACAAAACTTATGAGTAATGTTACGCCGTATCAATGCAATCTTATTCCTACAACAAATCATGGAAATTATTAATATTGGACTGCGAATGAAAAAAAAGAAAAATAATCCCAACAATAATGCAACATATTATTTAGAGTGAAAGAGAAAAAATAAATATGATGAAAAACCAGTAAACTATCGTCCTGTCTACGTATAACTTAATAAATACAGCAATCAAAAAATAAATAATTAAATAAATTTCCTAATCAGCTGAGCCAATCCGATAATTGTAAAGAGTCTGCTTAACCTTCGAAAGGTTTCAAATTTTGGAATTCGGATAAAAACATAATTGCACGCACCCCATATCTAAAACTTTCAATATTTAATTGAAATCAAAACGTTTCAGATCCACGTTATAAAATCCAAATTCCATATTCTGAAAAAGCGAAAAACAACAGAAAACGAACATTCAAGTTAGATGATAGCTAAAAGATTCAAAACACCTAAAAGGAACGAACACTGTAATCAACCAAGCATATTCTGGAAAACTAAAAAATAACAAGTACGAGACCCAATCTATAGACATCGATTATTTCCCGGCATTTTCTCGTCAATCAGAACAAACAAAAAGCTGCAGGAAAAGTAAACTTTTACAGACTTCAAATTCAAAGTAAAACAAAACAAGTAGAGACCAAAAAAAATCGTAGTCGAAAGGAAACATTGAAATTGAAATCTTAAGAGATGCAGATTTAATAAAGAAAATTAAAATTTAACAATTAGAAAGCTTACCGAATTGTTGCTGATAATCGAATCTCTCGTGGTAGAGAGACGGAGGAAATCCGATTCGGGGACGACGACGAAGATGATAATAAAAACCCTAGAAAAACGTCCTCGTCTCGTCAAAAAAATTTTTTTTTTGAATATGGACGTTTGGGTTTATTTACAGATTTAGCCTTTTATTTATTTATTATTATTATTATTTGCGTTTGATTTGAATAGACCCGGGCGAGTGCCCCGACCATCAAAATGAGGGCCAAGTTGGCATCCGCGCTCAAGCCCTATGATTGGGTGGATTAGACTTGGAGTGACATATTTACACCCCTAAAAAACTGTATATATACCCCAATTTAGTATATTTTTGAAAATCCAATATTATCCTTGAATAAAATTACTTAAAGGACTAAATAGTTTGTAAGTA
The DNA here is from genome assembly GCA_030490815.1 of Acer saccharum. Lineage (NCBI taxonomy): Eukaryota > Viridiplantae > Streptophyta > Magnoliopsida > Sapindales > Sapindaceae > Acer > Acer saccharum. The sequence goes on from CM059866.1 coordinate 41,510,864, forward strand.
CACACCAATAATTATTAATTGGTTTTATATCAATCCTTTGTAAAAAAAAAAGAAAAAGGAAGTTTCCTATTAATTGTTTAATATGATAATAAAAACCTTTCTATTTATCAAACCCTAACTTCTATTTTAAATACTAATTTCGGTTTCTTTTATGGAATACAAATTGATTGAGTTGACAAACAATTTATTGCTATAATTGAGTGAAACAAAAATTAATACCAACAATAAACTTTCTTATGAACAATTTTTTTAATTTTTTTTTAAAAAAAACTTTCTTAGGAACAAAAGATTTGAGATACACTAATGTGTGCTGAGAGCCTCTTTTTAAATAAAAAATTAAAAAAAAAAAGTTTTAATGCAATGAAAACAATTTTTTTTTTCATACAATTTTTTAGTGACATCAAATATTTTTGCAGGAGTTAGAAATTATTTTTTTAAGGAGAAATTATTTTTTTGAATAAAAAGATATAAAATAATAAAATTTTAAATAAATCTAATTAGATAACAAAATAGTGGGGTGTGCTAACAAAAATATAATACAATAAAATTAAAGAAAGGGTATTTTTGGCATTAAATGGGGTTTATTTACGAACCAAAGATTTTTAAAATATTTTAGGGGTGTACTTACGAAAGGGGTGTATATACAGTTTTTTAGGGGTGCCAATATCGCCACTCTTAGACTTGACTATAAAAGACACAAAGCCGATAAGACCCTGTTTGGCACACTAGATTGAACTATGATTGGACTATTTTAATCCTAATCCAGTGTTTAGCCTTATTTTGGAAATGGGATTATTAATCCCAAAAGCAAATTTAATCCCATGATCATGGGACTAAATAAACCCACCACCCACCCCAACTTTATTTATCCTAGGATTATTTAGATATGGGCCCACAACATTTAATTCTTCTCTTTTCTCCTCATTTACATCACCAACCCCACCTTTCTACCATCCCACCGTTTCTCTTTCTCCTATTTCTTAACATATCTCAACCACACTCATCATTCAACACTGCTCTTTCAATAAATTTGGATCTGGATCGATGAATAATTTTTTTTTCTTGAACCGATGATTGGATTGGTAAGGCCCCGTTTTAAGTGCTAAAATATTTTTACATAGATTTGTGCACCACGATTGCAAGAAAGATTTTATATGCTTTTTATTTTTTATTTAGTTTTGTTTTCTTTGTAATTCTGACCTTTTATGATGTATGAAATAATCAGTTGTTTAGATGTGGTAAAAAAATAAAAAATGAAATCTGGAAATATATGGTGTTTGGGAGATTAGAAAATGAAAGATAATGAAAAAGAAAAAAAAAAAAAGATGTTTTAGGTGGTGTTGGATTTTGGGTGAAGCTGAAGAAGAGATGTTTGCGTGATGTTTGAATGAGGAAGATGAAGTTGGGTGATGAAGATGATTTTGAAATCTGGAAATGTTGTTTGGGAGGTTAGAAAATGAAAGATAATAAAAAAGAAAATGAATTTGGAAGGAAAAAAAAAACGAGTTTGGTAGAAAAAAAAAAATCTGCAAATGGTTATTCTTATATTTTAATATTCAGTCCAATCTCATGTTTCACCAAACAAAACATAGTATTAATTCAATCTAGTCCAACGTTTTTCAAAACATAGTATAGTATTAATTTAGTCCAGTCTAGGGTTACACATTGGGGAAATGGGGATGGATATAGGTCCCCCCCCCCCATTTGGGGAAGATGGGGATGAGGAATTTTGGGGGGAGATACTTCCATCCCCAACCACAGTTCCTCATTTTCCCCATTTTTCCCCGTTTTATCCGTTTCCCTGTTTCTCCATTTCCCCATTTCCCCATTTGACTAAAATTACAAATTAAAAAAAAAAATCCGTTACAAAAACAAAATAAAATTCATTAGTGCATTATAAATATAAAAGAAAATCCATTACAAAATAAAGTATTTCAATAATCCATTAGTGTAAATGAGGTTTATATAATTAGGTTTTCAAATAATAATAAAATTTATATATATAATGTTTTGGAGGAAATGGGGTAATGGGGAAATGGGGATGGGGCGACCTCCCCCCATCCCCATCCCCATCCCCATTTCAATATGTTAGTAAAGGAAATGGGGAAATGGGGAAATAGGGATAGGAGAGGGTCTCCCCATCCCCATCCCCATCCCCATCCTCATCCCCATTTCAATTTGAGGATAAAAGTCATCCCAATCCCCACCCATTTCCCCATTTCCTCCACACAAAAATTCCTCATATGGGGATAACGATGCGGGGAAATGGGGATCCAGGGGAAAATGTATAACCCTAATCCAGTTCAATCTCATCTAATCTCAGTCTCATCTTAATCCAATCCAATCCCATAAAATAGTCTAGCCCAATCCAATCCCGTGTACCAAACGGGGCCTAAACGCTTATAGGGTAAGGCTTGAAGGTAGGATTGGACTTAAACTATGAAAAAACACTTTGTTAAACTCTGTTAAAATCTACAATGATAACATTAATAAACACTTTGTTAACTTTTTTCTAGTTGACATTCTACTTGAAAAAAAATTTATGTACTAAGGTGATGTTTGGTTGGTGGAATCAACTATGGAATGGGAAAAGGAATCATCATTCCACTGTTTTCATTGTTTGTTTTGCACAAGATGTCATGGAATGAGGATTCCATTACATAGAGGATTCCACCAAAATGATGGATTAGGATTCCTACCTCTTGAGATTGGAATCCTGATTCCAACCTTCCCTAAAATGTTAAAGTTATCGTTTTGTCCCTAAAAAAAAATATTAAAAAATTAAAACAGAGGAGGTCACCACCGATGACCTCCTTTGTAATAGAAGACGACAAGACCTCCGACAGAGCCTCGTCGTCACCGTCTGAGACTACCAGAGGTGGCCTTGTCGCTGTCAGAGGCCCTCACCTCCATCATTGGAGGAGGCGAGGGCCTCCTCTGTTTCAAATGGAGGATGAATGAGCCACCTCTCCTTTGTTTACATATTGAAAAGAGGTTGCGAGCCTTCATCACTAGAGTAGGCGTGGCCGGAGGAGGCCTCATCCTCCTCCATCGCTAGGGGAGGCGAAAGCTTCCTCCTTCGCGGTGAAGGACAAATCCATTAATGTCTCCTTCATAGATCAAACACTTTTCTTTGTTTTATCAAATTAAAAAAAATCATGTTGTTTCGAGACATCTGCATCATTCAATTTCACAAGATCTTTTGATTTGTTATTGAAGCGTAATCAAATCAAAGAAGAGAAAGAGATTCGAATTAGAGAGACAGCCATGTACAACTGTGTTGCTTCTTACATTTTATTTTTAAATTTGTTATTATTTTTCTTTTTTCTTTGTTTTTAATAATTTTTATTTTTATAATAAATTAATTTATATTTTTGAAATAATTTTTACAACTTTTAAATTGTATTTTTTAGGAAAGATTCAAAAATTATTATACTTAATTATTTGGAAAATATTTTAAAATTTTAATTATTTACTATTTGAATATTATAATAATATTTTAAATTAAAAATATTTTTTAATACATCAATCATACAAGGGGTATTTTGGTCAAAACATAAAGGATTCTATGTATGTCATGTTGAGAATGAAATATCTCATGTATATCATGTTGGGCATGAAATATCCGCTATATACAGTATTTCATGTAAGGCATGAAATATCTTATTTATATCATGTTGGGCATGAAATATCATATATATGTCATATTAGGTATGAGAAATCCTATGTATGTCATGGGTATGAAATATCTCATTTTCTTCAAAAATACATGATTTCACGATATCTGGCGATGTGTTACGTTAAACATGAAATAACCCACTTACGTTACATTTAACATGACACACTGTGTGAAAAAATGGGTAGTTTTACACTTTGTTGGTTAAAAACAATAATGCATTATGATGGTTGATTACAAACAATAAAAAATTAGAATTTGGTTAAAAATAATAATCCCTTATATGGTTAGGTTATTTTTTTACAATTTTCACTATAATATGCAATATAGGTCTAAGCACATGCATTTCACATGCTGCCAAACCTAGTATTTAAACTAAATTGCACTACAGCCGAAAAAGGGGTACACTTTTTTTTTTTTTTTCCTTAGATGACAAAATAACAAATGAAAAATATTAGTGTTAACGAAAATTGTTACTGGGGTGGAATTCCAATTAACAACTTGTATGACTGCAATCGGGGTAGACCACAGTCGGAGAGGTACCACGTAGTTCGATACCTATGCGTTCTCAATAAAACAAATTAAATATAATGACGATGAACTAATCTATAATCTCGATAAAGATCAAATAGAACTCATTTTATTGATAAACATGTAATATGAATACAATGGAGATTTTTTCTGTTGTCACGGTAGGAGGGTTTAAACACAGTTGGCGATGGCGATCTTATGCTAATCGATAAGTGGAAAAGAAAATTGTAGGATTCAAGTTGTGAAACTAATAATGCACGGTGTGTATACAACTATCTAGAGAGGGTGAATAGATTTTGAACTATTATTACCAATTTTTGCAATTAGTCAATGTTACGAAAATACCCTAATCTAGTTAAAGCAATAAATCAAGTGTAAAGTGCGAAACTTAAATAATACTTGATTTTTACGTGCAAACCTTCAACAAGGAAAAACCACGGGCTATTATGTGCGCCACACACGAACCTCGAATCCACTAATTGCAATAATGTTTACAACCTCGTTTGACCTCAACCTCTAACGGTCAATAACCCTTTACCACTACCCGCATGCTTGTAAAAGTGGACCTAGTCCAATTTGGTTGCGGCCTAAGCAACCTTAGCCACAAGACTTAGTTCTCACTAAAGAGATTAAACAACCTAAGTGAATATGTAAAGATATCCAAATATGCAAGTAATGCTAGGTTACACTAAATGCTTATCTAGGATTTAAAAGATGTCAATTAATTCAATCCTAGATATCAAGTGTTATATGACATGGTATAAAGCATAGCTAATATAGATTAAGCAATACTAAGTTTAGCTATAAAAAAGCAACACTCAATCAAAACAACACAACCATCTCTATCTTGTATATAAGAATATCATCTAAGAACATACAAGTAATTAAAGAGATGTCTTGCTAAGTAAAACACTAAGATTAGATGAAATTAGTGAAAAACTTACTAAAGCACGTGTGTTGAGTAAGACCCATGCAAGCAAGCATCCTAGATATGCTAGAAGATGCTAGATGAATTTTGATGCATATGAAAATGGCTTTGAGTGTTTAAAGGTGAATTCTTGATTGATTTTCTCTCAAGTATCTCTCTTTTTCTCTTTAGGTTTCTTGGAGTCAAGGAACTAAGTTTAGAGAATGAGATAATGATGTATTTATAGACATCAAGAACAGGGCATGTGAAAAGACAAGTTTACCCCTGAAACGAGCGATCGACGGTTTCGAAACTGCCGATCCAACCATTGAATTGAATCCCGAGAGAACAGGGGATCATCAGTGGTTTCAATCTTCGGTTTCATAACCGTAGAAATAAACCCGAGAGATTAAATCGATTAGGTCTAAATGGCGGTTTCGAACGGCGGTCATGGCCGCCGATCTTAACCACATATCAACTCCAGAACCTTCTGGACTTAAACGGCGGTTTCATTCAGTGGCTATGACCGCCGATCAAACTGTCGTTTCACCAATTTTAGTGAAACCAAAGGAGAAGCTAAGAACATCCTCCTAAGGTGATCCTTGCGCTAACCAAGCACACCATCGTGTAAACGCGGACGTTTCCGAACAATGTTCGGGAAACGAATTACTAGACACACTAACACACAATAAAATACAACAACAAAGTGCAAGTGTGAAAAGTGACAAGTGAAGAGAATGCACACAAAAGTAAAACATACATATGCAAAACATTACAAATGAGTGTGTGCAACTAAATCTCTTCAATGTAAACTAAGCACTAGAGATATACCTTTGGAGTGATTATCATCTTAAGTCTTGAAAGGGTCTTTGAGCTTGATCATCATTCTCTTAAGCTACCCTTACAATTTAAACCCCAATTGTGGTTTGTTATTGAAATAAGTCAATCAATCATTGAGGAACTTACAAGTTGTGGTCCCCATTCTGTTCAGAGTCATGTTCTATATATAGGTCTCATTTCTTGCTGCGCACTCCCCTAAATTCGGTCCAGTGGCTTAGCGATTTACGGGACGATTCGTAGCGATAGGCAAGAAGATCGTGGGATTGATTCAGGGAATCTAGTGATCCCTTTTTTAGTGAAATTTGATAGAGTTCACTTCGCTTTCAAGTAGAATTCTTAAGTGGCGGGAAAAAGGCATTATCTTTGTTTAATAAACGTCGTCGTACACTATCTTTCTTTGCAGCTTTGATTTAGGCGTACTTGGTCTCACCTTGATAGTCTGTTGATCTAATACTTTTACTGCTTGGTAGGCTAGCTCTAGGAGGGATCGGGGTACATAGGCATCCCGCCTCCTACTGGACCACGGTATTAGTGTATCGGGGTATCGGGATACCGGGTTGGTGTGGTAGCAGGGTACTAGGATTTTACAGTAGCAAAGTCTTTAGGAACTTTGCTTCTGTGTTTCCTGGTATCTTGGGATCTAGGAGCCCTTGATCTTGATCTGGATTGGTAAAAGGTGTACCTAGTCAATTTAGTGGTGGGGTACTAGGATGTCCTTATGTGACGTCTTTCTACCTCAAATATTCTCTGGTATGGATGGAAAATTCTTCTTTGGACCCCTGCCATTTTTGGCGGTTAACAATTAGAATTCACGTTTATTTCTTTCTTATCCCCAAGTCACGCCTCACTATATTTTTGAACAAACAGCCAAAACCGCTATGAGTATCGCTATAAAACCATAGTTGTTTTCACAGTGGTAGTCACAACAGTTTTCACAGTAGAATCCTCTAGAAGCAAAACCGTTGTGCCAACCGCTATGTAAACCCACAGCGATTCATAAAGCGGTAACGAGGCAAAAAACCACCAGTTAAGACCTAAGATGACATAGCAATGATCAAACAAGATGCAATAGTAATGAACATGCATGAAAAGAGATAAAAAATTATTATGCAGCAACATGAAACACACAAAAATATAAGAGATATTAAAATGCAAGAGTTGTGTGTGTGCAACTAAATATCTTCAATGAGTTGAGTACAAGTGATATACCTTTGAAGTGCTCTTGAGCTTGAGGTCTTAAGAAAGCCTTTGAAGCTTGATCATGCACAATGTTATCCTAAAAATCGGGCGTCGATTCCCGGATAACACTCGGACCGGATGGAACGGTGCTCCGTGGTCGGAGGGGTCCAGGCATGGACTGGCAAGCCGGGTCATGGTTCTACCATGGTAGGGGTACTGAGATCAGACATAAGCAGCGTGATTTCTGATTTGTACGGATTGGGCCGTGCTAGTAGCTAACCAGGATCGGTTCCTAGGAAAGCTGGCACCAGTTGTGACCAGGCATGGACACAACACAAAATATGCTACATCAACAAGACATTAGCTCCTGTATGAATGAATAAAACATGATTGTTCTCATTAATGGGATTAAGTAACAAAAAAAGGGGGTACAATTCTCTATTTCTCTCATTCTTTCTCAACAAAATGGGGCTCTTATCAAGGAGGCCAATCGTTCGATAATAGCTAAGATTACACCATTTTGGGTCTCAAAACCTAAGACCAGTCGTTCTATAGTAGTAAAGCTCTCTATTTTTTTCTCTAAGTCTAGCCAGAGTCCAACCCACAATTCTTCTAGAGTTGGGTTATTTATGGAGTGTCAAGTATGTGATAGGTGAGGAGGATCCTCCTACGTGAGAGTCCTTGGCATGATCCTCACTACTCCTTATTTTCGACCCATCGTGACACACGCTCCGGAGAGTCGGGATTGCTTCAGTTGAGCCCTAGGGCTGACCTAGCGGTCAAGTAGGTAAGTGGGAGACCTCTCTTTTAGGCGGGATAACTGTTAGGTGATTGGACAAGGATCCTCTACTGATCCTTTGAGTGTTGAACTTTGCTAACCTCTTAATAATCTAGTGACAATGTGTCATTTTAAAAAAAAGTGTGGTCAGGATTTATTTTTTCATATGACTCTCTTAACTTAAACTAAACTACACTGTTTTTGCACCCTTTTTTTTTCACACTACTAACCTAAACGTAATCATTTTTAGAAACACAAGCTCTATAAACCATCACTACTTTCCCAAAAGAAAAACTCAAATCCCTAAATCATCTTCTTTGATACTCATCCTCCCCCGCCTCATGTCTACTCATATTTTCTTTCTTGTCTTCTCTGGCTTCATTGGCCTGCTTTAATTCTTCAAAAGGCTTGATTTTTATATGATGAGCTGTGTCTGAAGAATACCCTTTTGGACTTGGATGCTTTTTGGCGTTGTCATTGTGGTTTTGGTGTTTAAATTTGTGTGATTTGGGTCATTTGCTGGTTTTTTTATGGAAGGCAAGGAAGGAGCTTGAAGTTTGCAAAGTGGGGTTTGTGTTTGAAGGATATTAGGTAAGATTTTGATTTGTTATGATTCCAAATTTTCATTTGTTTTTTATTTTTAATTTGTGGTCTATTTTGATTAGTTGTTTGTTTATAAGTTCAATTTGTTAGCTGATTTGTTGATCGCGCTCCAAATGTTCATATTTAGCGCTCCCTTTTCCTATCTTTTGTATTCATTTCCGAGCATTTTTGTGTATTTAATAGGGTGTAAATAAGTGTTTCAGGTAATTAGAGGAATTCATGGGCAATTGTGTAATTATGGAGAAATCAGGGGCAAAAATGTAATAGTCTGGAGAGGATTGAAGATTCTACAATTAAGGGAGAGATCAAGGGTGCAAGTTGTAATTTGCCAGCTAAGCAGTGCAGCAATGCCACGTCACCAGCGCAAACGGCGTCGTTTTGCACCTGCTCGCGTCACGTCTGACGTCAGGTCGTCTTCAAGCTGCAGCCCGTTTACTCGTGACCCAACCCGGACCCGACCCGACCCGACCCGACCCGACCCGGTTTCGACCTGGTGACTTCTCCGACTGATTCCAATCGTTTTCTGACCACTTTTTTCGGCGATCTCTGCCCAAATCGACTCCCCTCATCATCCCGGTCATGATGGACTCACTTTCAAGCCTCCATGCAAACATTTTCCATGTCCTCCAAGTCCACCAACTTCCATGGACGTCCACACTTGCAAGCTTGGTTCAGTGGCTTCTAGCCCGCAATCCAAAACGTAGGGGTGGACACGGTTCAGTTCGGTTCGGTTCGGTTCGGTTTTGGGCAAAACCGAATTGAACCGAAAATATTTCGGTTTATCCAAAATTGAACCGATTTAAACCGAATAAGAGATGGCAACTGAATTGAACCGAACTGATTTTAATCAGCTCGATTCGGTTCGGTTTAATTCGGTTTTGTGCTTAATGGGCCTGATGGGCTTAATAAGTCTTTTTAATATGTTTTTTATACTAATTTTTAAATCTCTTTAAACATTGAAACAAACAAGAAATCACATTACTAAACTAACTATCTAGCAGCTTTTTTTGTAAAATATATTGTTCTTAATCTGATTCACCTTGAAACCGAACCTAATTCTATTAGTTTGTGCAAATCAATAGTTCATTCGTTTGTTTGTTTTCACAGAAAACATGTAGAAAGGAATCAAGAAACATTTACAAAACCACCAAAATAATTATTAAAAAAAAAATGATAATAATAATACCAGTAGATCATTGAGGTTTGTTTTATAATATATCTTTTAAAAAAATATATATATATTATAAAACAAAATACAAGAAAATTAAAAAAAATTATTCAAAGGAGGCCTTAGAGATCTTGGTGGATAAAGAATCATCATATGGAAATATTTCCATGATCAAGAGTAGCAAATATTTTCTAACATCTCTGGCCATTCCCACAAAACACTTATTAAAAAGTTGAAATCATAAAAATAAAAAATCAAAATAAAAAAAAGGGCATGAATGAATCAAAAACTAGTTAGTGTTAGTTAGGAGGTGTTTGATCTCACAGATAAATCAATGGGAATCCATCTGATTTCCAATAAAAAAAAAAAAAAATTAAGATTTTGATGATAGAAATAGATTTTGAAGATTTTGAAGATTAAAAAAATAATTCTGGGTTTTACATAAAACAATTGCAATATTGAAGATTTTGAAACAAAGAAACCGGTGACAGGAGACAAGATCGATTGAAGATTGAAAATTTTGAAAGAAGAACAAAAACAAAGATGAAACTAAAACAGAGGAGAAAAAAAAAAGCAGAGATTGATTGAAGATTTTGAAAGAAGAAACTAGTGAGTGGTGATAGGAGACAAGAAAAAGAGTAGAAAACAAATTGACAAGTAGAAGACAAAGACTAAGTCACCAGAAAGAGATCGAAGAGTGAGGCGTTGTTGAAGAACGAGATTGGAGCTCTTGAGAGTTGAGAGAACAGAGAAAGAAAACCAAACTCTAAGACAGTCGGCTGAAGTAGAAAGGGTTAGGAACTTAGGGTTTTTTTTTATATTTTTTTTTACTTATATACTCGGTTCATTTCAGTTCAAACCGGTTTTGGAAAGCTAAAACCGGATTGAACCGAAATCTTATCGGTTTTTGAATTTTTGAACCAGTTCAAACCGAATTTAACCTATGAACCGAACTGAACACTCTTTTTTCGTTTCGGTTTCGAACTTTGTGCCCACCCCTACCAGAACGTCCAAACTTGTCGGAATACCGCTGCTTCATGCAGCGGCTTCTTTCCCGTAGTCCAGAAGGTCCAAGCTCGCGGCCAACGTCCAAAAATGCCCGGCGACTTCCGTCGGCGGGAACAAACCTGCGAACTTGGTAGATTGAACCCGCCAACTTAACCGACTCAAGCTTCTTCCACGCCCAAACCTTCCCTACTATTTATATTCACCTTTCCCTAAACCTAAACACATCCCTAATATCCAAATTCACACTAAACACTTCCAATTAACCTTACAAAACCCTAACATATCACACATATAGCTTAGATCAACCTAGAACAACACCAAACTCACTTAGCTTGTAAGTTAAGGTGGTTTTCCAGCCACCAATAGTGATCCAAAGCTTCCACACCTTGATTTCGAGCTAGGGAAAGCAAGAGGAGTTGAGCTAGCTTGAAGACTTCTCCAACATCATTGGGTTGTCTCTATTGTCTCTCTTATTTCCTTGGTTTGTTAATGTGTAATTAAACATTTATGTTAAGGATTTGGTGTATTTATGTATTATATCTATGAACTAGTTGTATCTATATTTGATATTGAGCTTTAATTGATATATGCTTGTTAATTGATTAATCCAATTGTTAACATGCAAAATAGGATTACTTGATTAATGCAAACCTTGCTTAATTTAGTTAACCTATAATTGAAGTGCTTAATTGTTATCAACTAGTAATTAGGTAATTTGCATGATTCATTAGTTCCCTAACATATCTCATTATCACTCTTGCATAACCTTGCATTGGTGGTAATTAGTTTAGCTAGTTAGTTAATTTAGTTAATTGTTATTAGTATGTTTAGTGATTAGGTTAGTTAATAGCCTAAGGGATTGACAACCCTTAGTTGTAGTTAGAATTAGTTAACTTAGTGGTAATTAGATTAAGGTTTGTTAGTGTAATCTTAGATTAGTTAGTTTATTTATTTGTGACAATTGCTATTTACTTTCTTGTATGTTAATAGTGTAAATATATTGTGTGTGTGTGTATATATATATATATATATATATATATATATTATTTAAGACTTAGAACTAGCTTAAGGTAAACACCATCCTTCCTCGTGGGAACGATACCCTACTCGTAACCAATATACGTGGCGAACGATTCGTATACTTGCGAAAAGGGTAGAAATACACTCGCACGCACATACCATCATTTACCCACAGTTTATAGAACTGTCGTGTCCCGCGTGCGCCAATCAAGTTATTGGCGCCATTGGGGATAGTTTAATAGAACTATTACATGCACATCATTTGTTAGGTTTGGAAGATCGAAGATGTGATTTTTCATGTAAATTTGTTCATTAATGTGAGGGATTTTGTCATTTGTGAACATTTTACCATCTGATTTTCTTTGTAAATTTATTGGTGGTTAGTACATGAAACAATGGAGGTCGAGAAGAAACGATCAAACAGTGGCGTTTTCAGCCTGTTTGATTGGAATAGTAAATCTCGGAAAAAGCTATTCTCAAACAATCCTAAATTTGATGGTACATGAATGTTCTCGTGAATTATCAAAATGCATAGCTTTTTTTAGAACTATATTCTCTACTTTATTGTTCAGTCTATGGTTCTCACTTATTTTTTTTTTCTTGACATTTTCATCGTAGACAAATCAAAGAAGGGAAAAGAAAATGTTGGGAAAATAGCCAAGTCGCTGCTTCATGTGGTGGGTAGTTTTCTCTTGATTGATTGTCCACTATCGCCATCTTAACAAATATAGGTGGATGAGAGCCCATCTTAATAGATAGAGGTGGATGAGAGCAGAGGAAGTTCAAGTAACAAAGGGAGTAGTGAGTTCAATTGTAGACTTGTAGTTCATCGGTAACTAGTGATGAAGGATGTAGAGCTAGAGCACCCAGGGTAGTTGCTAGACTTATAGGTTTGAGTACGAGTATGGTCAAGGGTCTTGAATGATGGATGAAGCATCACTAGTCCAGATTCTGTATTGTGCTACTTTATTACTTTGTAATTGTGTCATTAGCTCTCTAAGGTCTTTGTTTTGAGAAGAATTTTTTTTTCCAATGCTGTAAAAGTGAATAATTTTGAATTGTAATAATAAAAAAAATATGACTAATATGATCATGATCATGGTATTACATACAAATTAGACCGATAATATCATAATTTCAATAAGATAATATTACACAAAAATAACTTTAGTGTTTACAACAGTGCGGATCAAATATTCTTAAATTCCAGCTCAAAATCTAGTAGTTGTTTCTGTTTAAACAGAGCATAACAGTTCAACCACCTAAAAAAAAATAAAAAATTCATGTCTAAATACTTCACATCTATTATTACAAAATCTCAAAATCTAGTTGTTAAATGCTTGAGAATCTTGAAATACAAAGGAAAATCCTCGACTATTTTGTTGAAGCAATTCTTGAAAACTTGTTTGTTGAGATTGTTCCGAAGTAGTCCATAGCATTGAAGTAGATGCAACATTAAACTCTTGCTGTTGTAGTTCAGAATGTAACAAGAAATATAAGAGATACACATTAAGTTAAAATATATAAAAACTTACGAACAAATATTAAATAAATGAGATACTTACCGTATAAGGATTATAAACCATTGGCGGATAATTAATATTATTCACTATAGGATGTGACTGGATAGGTGCCTGTACAAAATGTAATAGTTGAAATAAAATTAAATACTTACTAGTATGAACTAACTCAAATTTTATTAAATTATATAAAACTACATTACTTTTGTTTGCTTCTTTCTCTTTGTTAAGGCATTCTCCAAACCACTTTTAATTCTACGACGCCCACGAGACGTTTCCTTCTTTTTTAACCCTTTCACTTTTACAACATTAAAATCTTGAGTGCAATCCACTTCAATAGCAACATTTTGAGAACCATCATCTTTCTCATGATTGTCTCCGGCCATTTTTAGATGCAGAATATCTTTAACGAGTTTTGTCAAATTTATTGCATGTTCATTTGCTAGAATATAGGCTTTTTCACTCTCTGAAGCCTTACTTGATATTTTAGTGAAGATAGAACATAATGATCTATACCGACATGTCTGCTTCAACTTAGGGTTTTCTTGGATCTCACGCCCATGCATGTCTTGCACACATTCAACTCTAACTTGTTTTGCCCACCTTTTCAATATATATTGTGTAGGAATTTCTTTGATGTTCAATGCATCTCTAAGGATTTTGATGATATGACTACACAAAACCCCTTTCATCTTAAACATCCTGCAACTACAAGATAGTTTGTTGTCACTATGCACCTTCACAAGTCTCTCCTTAGATGCACAATCCATGTTCACAGAATAAAACATGTTTTCATCATTCATTAAACAGTTCATGTTTAATTCAATTGCTTGCTCAAACTGATGTTGAAACTCCAAAAAAATAATTTTTGTGTAAACTTCTCTTGCTTGAATCAACATTTTAGCATTAATTTTTACATTAACCAACCTATACAATAAATCGTATTCGGCTTCAAACTCCTTATATCGTTTATCATTAACCACCATTTCAAAGTGCATGAAAAATTGTGCCATGTTAAGATCGGATTTCAAATAATCTTTTAAAGTAGCATTGAAACTTTCACTAAGTTGGGTGATCTTCATACCTGCAGACCATGCATGCCTAACATATGTATAAGCCCAATTTTCTTTTATACCAAATATACTCTTCAACCAAGTATTGTCATGCACATTATATTCTTCAAGCATATGGTTCCAAGCCATCAAAAAGTCATTTTCTTCTTCGATCTCATCAAAAAATTGTGATAAAACACGTTTCACCTCACCCATAAATACACCATTTACATGCTTTAAAGAATTTTGCATCATATGCCATGCACAAAGTTGGTGATATGTACAAGGCATTACATGTAAAATAGAGTTGGCCATTGCAGCATCTTTATCCGTAAAAATAGTTTTGGAGCTTTTCCAGACATCGCTTGTAAAAATGTCTCAAACAACTATATAAATGAATCAGTTGTCTCATCATACATTAAAGCTCCTCCAAATATAACCGTCTCCCAGTGATGATTAAGCCCAACAAACACCGCAAATGGTCGATTTTCTTTATTAATCTTATAGGTGGTATCAAAACTCATAACATCACCAAATTGACCATAGTCAATTATCATTCTAGCATCTTCCCAAAACATATTTGCAATTTGCGCATCAATATCTAACTGCACCGCATAAAAAAATGAAGGATTTTTCAATGTTTGGTTAGAAAAATAATTCAACACACAACCGGCTTCTCCATACGCTAATTTGTTTCCCCTCTTGGATCTAAGATAGTTCTTTTGATCACCTTGTTTTGTATATCCAAGAGACTCTTTCCCTCCAACCTGCCTACCTAACAACTCATATGAAGACTTAAGCGAAATCCCAAATTCTTTAGCCAAATCTACTTCAATAGCCTGTGAAGCAGATATTTTCCGCTGAGAATGTAACATGTGAGTGTATTCTTGCCTGACAAAAGGATGATTATGTATCTCTACAAAATGATAAACATAAAACTTATTTATATTTCTATCCAATTTGATACTCATTTGTGCTCCACAACTAGTTCTTGTCTCTACTCTAGGTTTTATAGTTAAAACATCTTGCTTATCTTTTGATCAAGAGCCCTCCTTACTACAAACAAATATCATTGAGGTGATTTCACCGGTACGTTTATTCTTTCCAAACGTATCCTTTCTAATACTAAATCCCATTCTTCGCCCATACATGTTATACAATCCATAAGCCAATTGCTCAGATTCGAATTCCATACCACATCTTGGTTGCCAATCCAATTTATTCAAACACTCACACTCAGAATCAATTGTAGCCATTTGAATCAAAAATAAAATACCGACAAAATATATATCTGCAAGGACCACAACCAAAACAAACATAACAGTAAATTTTATGCAAATAGTTAACTCTGTCAAATGGATTTGCTCATGATGTTATAATAATAGAATTCAACAAAAACAAAACAATTTAAGATTCAAGATTGAAACGAAAGAAAGGCTTAATAGAGGGCTGAATAAATTAAAATTGAAACAACTAGTTCTTATGAAAGCCGGAAAGGCTAAAGAGAGGGCAGAATAAAATTAAAACTAAATCTTCAAATAGTATCTCTTAACCTTCCTTGAAAATAGTAAAATTAAACATTCTAGAGGCTGCTAAATTTTATTTTGGAATTCTAATTGATTGCAAATATTCTAATTCTAATTAGAATTCTAAGGGCCCGTCCTGCAGCCTGTTTTCAGTCTGTTTTTGTTTTTGTTTTCTAAAAATGATTTTGAATTCGCGTCCGGTAACTATTTTTCATTTTATTTTCAAAATACAAAAACAAAATGAAAAACAAAACCAGTGTTAAAAGTGGAAATTTTGAAAAACCAAAAAAAGTTGTTTTTCTTGAATTTATTTTTGTTTTCCAAATGAAGTGGGTCCCATATCATTAAATAAGTGGGCCCCATATAATTAATATATATTTTATTTTAATAATTTTTTTTTCACAGACTTCTTCTTCTTCCTCGTCCAGTCATCTCCTTCTCCTTCCAATCATCTTCTTCTTCTTCATCCTCCTCCACTGATCTTCTTCTTCTTCTTCTTCCTCTTCCGCCGATCTCCTATTCTTCCTCAGTCAATCTTCTTCTTCTTCCTCCGCCGATCTCCTCTTCTTCCTCCGTCGATCTCCTCTTCTTCTTCTTCTTCTTCTTCCTTCGCCAATCTCCTCTTCTTCCTCCACGGTTCTTCTTCTTCTTCTTCTTCCTCCGCGTCTCGACGCCGATCTCCTCTGCGTCGCCGATTGCCACCGATTTGGTCTTCTTCTTCTTCCTCTTCCTCTTCAACTGTTAAAATTTATTAAACCCTAAATTAAATTACAAAATTTTTTTTATTAATTATTTAATCATTTATTTATAATTGTTATAATATTAAACAAAATTTAAAAATTGATATTTCAATTTTTGAAAGTTTTCGGTTATCCTACCAGACGCGTTTTTTCCATTTTTATTTTCAAAATACAGATTCCAATAAATGCTACCAAACGCGTATTTGGAATTCAAAAATGAAACCAAAAACACTGTTTTCATTTTTATTTTTCTTTTCGAAAAACAAAAACAGAAAACGGCTTGCAGGACGGGCCCTAATTGTACTTGTTCTAACAAAGATGGTGATTAAACTCTTGTTAATTAAAGACATGGAAACATGTTCAATATTCTAACAAAATTATTTCATTCTTTTAAAAATTGATGAGTTTATTCAACAAAAAATAATTAACAAGGAAGCTATATAATTGATAAAAAAAAATAAAAATAAATAAAAAATAAAAAATAAAAACCAGACACAAAACGAAACATATATGTTAATCAATGACTAAACCACTAAACCCAGCTGCAACTAAAAATTGGCATGAGTTTATTCAATTAAAAAAAAATTAACAACGAAGCTATATAATTGATAGAAAAAAAAAAAAAAAAAAAACAAATACAAATTGAAACATATATGCTAATCAATGACTAAACCACTAAACCCAACTGCAATAGGAATCCCTCTCTTTCAGAAAACCCAAAAAAACACCCATATATATATATATGTTAATAGATGAAGAAACATGTAAAAAGTAAACCAAATTAGACAAAAGAAAAAATAGTGAGAGAAAGCTAACCTGATGAGAAAACTAAGTGAGATGGTTGTCAAAATTGAAGAGAGAAATTTGGTTGGGTTGAGACTTGAGAACTGAAGTGTCAAAAAGAAGTGTAGAACATCAGGCGGGAATGGTTTGTGTTTCTAAAAATGATTACGTTTAGGTTAGTAGTGTGAAAAAAAAGGGTGCAAAAAGGGTGTAGTTTAGTTTAAGTTAAGAGAGTCAAATGAAAAAATAAATCTTGACCACAATTTTTTTAAAAGGACACATGTCACTAGATTATTAAAAGGTCAGCAAAGTTCAGCACTCAAAGGATCTGTAGAGGATCCTTGTCCTAGGTGATTTCCATCATTTATCTGTATCGGGCATGGGCGAGACACGCGCCTTGGATGGTTAGGATGGTCCCACCTATACCCTAATGTCCGCGTAGGTGCTTCGTAAGCGGTTATATAATGCTTTCCCCGATTCTAGTTGGTCGGAGGTGCTTGAGCTGGCCAAACCAATTGCTATCACAATTGGAGTCTGTTGGGGGGACAGTGACAGCATTGTCACGCTACAATTGTTAGGCACTTCTTCTCATTATTTCCCCTTTCTACCTAGGTGTTTTTTTGCATCCCTTCTGTCTGCTAGAACTCAGGTTCCCTCTTGGGGTTGATCTTTTGCAGGGCTGAGCTGGAACATTATCGGGCCGTTGGTGCTGGTCGACATAGCGCTATCGGGACCGTCGATTCCTTATTTTTCCCTTCCATTGTTAACTGGGCGAAATAAAATCCCACCCACCCCCTATTATCTGCTTGGTTTCTTCCTTGTTTGAGCTGGCTCATCTACTAGGGCTTGCATCAGCCCCTCACGAGTCTGTTAGCGACTTTGGTGGAGGTTTTAGATTGTTCTTGATTATTTAGGGCAACCTTGTCTTCTCATGAGGCTTTGGGCAACTCAGCTATCTCGGCTTTGGTTCGACCTGGTGGACTAGGACTCTACACTGCGCTGGTTGCCTCCGATTGCGCTGGATGCCTCGGTACCTCACATGAGCCAAAACTGGGGAACAGAATGGGATTGCTCTAGACCCAATTGTTATGATATTAGGGCAGTCCTGGTTGTATAGGGAACCAGACATTCTTGGAGGATGAAAATTCAAGGCGGGACGAGGACAGGCCTGGTTGTATCGGGATCGGGGTAAAACTGGTAGGTGAGGGGAACCCTGTCTCGGCTTCGGTTCTACCGTGGTACACCGGGAGAAGTGCTCATTTGATTCTCCTTGGTCATTTTTGGCGGTTAACAGAAGGCCTAGTCTAATCTTATAAATTAAAACCCCAAATGTGGTTTGTCAACGAAATAAGTTAATCAAAATGTGAGGAACTTACAATACTGGTATAATAATTAGGCAAATCCGAAAAGAAAAATAGAAATCCTAGTCAACAAAGAATTGGGATATCCAGGTTCCCAAATCTTCCAAAAAAAAAAATATTATTTATTTATTTTTCATTTTTTTCATTAAATTTTTTATTTTTTATTGGTCGAAAATGGTGGAGTTTTGGTGGGGTTTTTGATGAGAAATTGAATGAAATTTTGGTTGGTCTTGTGAAGGAACATGTTTTGAAGATGGGTTTATGATGATGAAGAGCCTGGTTTCTGGTTCTTGAAGGATTGTTCAAGCTTAGAGTAGCAATTGAACTGTTCGGTGAAAGTAAGGCACTCAATGTGTTTGATAAATTGACTCAACAAAAAACAATATGCAAATATGCTGTTTTTTGGCTCACGACACTGTTCACGCACCGTTCACGGCACTTTCATGTCACAACACTGTTCACACAATGGCACTGTTCACTACACTGTTCGCACTATTCACGACATTGTTCCAGGATGGCATTGTTCACTTTAAGATATTTGTTTCTAATTAGAACTAATTAGAAATGGCTCTCTTGTGGGTAGAGTGATATATGGTTTTATAATACAATGGTGTTTTATGTTACTGAGATTTGATATTGTGATGATATTGTGATTAATGTAGGAAATCAATTTTTTTGGTAATGTTAACAAATAGAGAAAAGTCTGTCGAAATTTTAAAAATTCTAAATTTTTGTATTATCATCTCCAATATATCCAGTAAAATTTAGTGAGCAAATTATCCATCTTAGCTTGTGTATCACTAATCTTTATCATTATATATCATAACAAACACATCAATGCACACTAGATAAAAGGTTAAACATTGATGGCCTAATCAGTTGTACACATTTTCACCCTTTTAACCAGAGGAAACTCAAACTAAATTTTTTGCTGATGGAAACAAATAGAATTTCAAGTTAAAAGAGCATCTATAGTACCTCAATTGTCAGTTTTTCATAATAATAATAATAAAATAATAGTGTAGTTTTTTGTTTCCTCGATTTGTCATTTTAAACACAATACAAATGCCTAAATGTAAAATTAAGAATTGCTTACTCCCTTCAGGTGGATGTACAATGCAAGAACTAATATAAAATATCACATGTATGCAGTATTTCATATAAGGCATGAAACATCTCATGTCTGTCATGTTGAGTATGAAATATCTCATGTATAACATGAAATATTTCATATAAGACATGAAATATTTCATGTATCTCATGTTGAGCCTGAAATATCATGTGTATGTCTTGTTAGACATGAAATATCCCATGTATGTCATGTTAGGCATGATATATCTCATATATGTAGTATTTCATGTAAGGCATGAAATATCATATGTATGTTATGTTGCGTATGAAATATCTCATACATGTTATGTTGGACATGAAATATCCTACGTATGTCATGTTGGAAATGAAATATCTCATGTATGTCATGTTGGGCATGAAATATCCCATGTATGTCATATTAGGAATGAAATATCTCATGTATATCATGTTGGACATGAAATATCTCATGCATATCATGTTGGACATGAAATATCATATATATGGCATGTTGGGCATGAGATATCCTATGTATGTCATGTTAGACATGAAATATCTCATTTTCTTCAAAAATACATGATTTCACGATATCAAACAATGTGTCATGTTAAACATGAAATAACCCACTTATATCACGTTTAACGTCACACTGTGTGAAAAATATGACAAATGAAAAATATTACAATTCACGTTTATTTCTTTCTTATCCCTTAGTCACACCTCACTACATTTTTTGCAATGAAATTAAAAGTCACTAATTATAAAAGGATCTACTACACTGTCACACTCAAGATTTATCTAAATCACTAATTAACTTGTACAACATTAGTAGTTCCCAAATCACCATTAAAAAAATCAAAAGTGTTGATTTTGTTTATTTGATGGGCTTCCAAGCCTGGGTCTGATCAAAATGGTAAAGTCCATTGCCTGAGCTGCAATACTTGAGGAAACTTGGCTCTCTAGGAATTGTTAATGCTCTGTTTGATCTACAAAATCAAATAAATAAAATAATAAAAACATTATATTATGTTAATTTAAAATTTTGAATTAAATTTGTGACTTTAACACCAATTTAACTATTTGTTTTCAATAACATGCTTTTAATTCAATGTTTTTTTTTTTTTTTTTCCATCATTGGATTGTAAAAGAATGAGTGGATGAATGTTGAAATCTCAAAATTTAAAACTAAATTTCAAGTTATTACAGTCAAATCCATAATAAAGTGAGGGAATTAGTTTATTATATGATTGAAAATCTCAAGTGGTTTCAATATGAAATTTTTTTATTTGATTTAAAAAAATAATAATAAATAATAGAAACATTTTTGTTAGATAAATTGTATCCAAAAAGATTAAAGTGTAAAAAAAACAAAAAATAGTTTCAGAATTCGATTCAAGATTAAAAATTAAAAATTAAAAAAAAATACACAAAAAGAAAATAAAAATCTTCTTCTATTTAGGTTATTTTTTTTAATTATATCTAAAAACAGTTTTCAAATAACACCCAACCAAGCAAACTTTTTTGTTTCTCTTATTATAAAAAATAATTTTAAAAAAATGTATTTGTATTGTAAATTAAACGTCTCTTTGTGTTTTTTTTTTCCTTTCTCTTTTTATATGGTATTGTATCCAACTCATCTCTAATTTCTCAAAATTACATCCTAAAATATTTTGAACATTATTTTCAGATCACGAATCAAACGTAACATAATTTTCGGTTTCGAAGCCTTGACCATCAACACCTCCATAATATACCTTTGTGGAAAGAAAGGTCTATCGAAATAAGGCATCAATTGGGCTCTTGGAACCATCTCTTTTCTCAGCAGCTTAACTTCTTCCTCATCAATCATCTGATTGAAAAAATTAAGATTATTTTTCTATCAAAATTGAATTCAATGTATTTTATTAATTATATCAAAATAAATAAATATATGTACAATAATATAAATACAATGCCTTGCCTTTTGCAACTTCTCTATTCTTTTCTTTTGAATTTCTCCCAGATATAGTTTGGTCGCAACCTGTGTTTTTTAATAATTATAATATATAAAACCAAAAAACGAAAGAATCTAATAATAAGTCATTTGTGACCATTTTTTTATTATAAAAAAAAAAAAAAAAACATGCTTTAAAAATGCGCATCAAATATACTTTACTGATTAATTGAAAAAAAATGGCAAAAAAATAAAACATTTAAGTTCTTTCCTCAAAGTATTTCGAAATTATATATATATATATATATATATATATATATTGAAATATTACATAAATTCAGGGTATACCATTGGACCAGCCTCATCTCGTCAAATTATATATATATTTTGAAGATAAGTTTTTGTAATTTAAAAAATATGTTAAAATACATCTAGATGAAATTGGTCTAGTGGTACACTATTGAAGCTGTGGGTTTGAATCGTGCATGCACTTCTCCCCCAACCCCAAATTAATTACAATAGCTAAAAAAACAAATGTGATAAAATATTAAATAAAATTTAGCATTCAAACCGAATAGTTGAACATTGCACGTTTGACAGCTCGTTGTTGAGTATGGAGTCTGAACTCTTGAGGCTTTGTGTTTTCCTTTGAACTTGCCTTTGGATTTCCCTACATATATATTCACTCACATCCATCATATTTCTCTTTAAAAAAAAATAAAAAAAAAATGTTTGTACTTTCCTTAGAAATTGGCTTTGGATTGGGTAGAGAAAGTGTAAATTATAATGTAATCTCACCATTCCTGTAGCAGTGGAACTCCATGAAACTGCAGACTGTGAACTAGCCTTCACAAACTAAAAACACAAGAAAATGCAAATGCATCAAATATTAGTTAGCAGGGTCTTTTTCTAGTCAGGTTGGTTCTGAAATTTTTCATCAAGTCCTTAGAATTCCAACCGGTTGGAATTGGTGTAATTTTTTTTACACTAATTCAAACCGGTTGAAATTTTAAGAACCTGACGGAAAATTTCAGGACTAGAGCTGACAAGAGAATTATTATTAGTTATTATATTATAAGCATTTTAAAAACATTTTTTTTTTCTTCGATAGAACACTTTTAAGTGCAAATTTTATTATTAAGAAATCACTCTTATGACAAGTATCTATTATAAGTACATTTATGTAAAAGCTCTCAAAATACTTTCACCTATTTTTATTTTGGCACTAACAAAGCACTACAAGTTGGATTCAAAAACGCTTTAAATAATATCAAAAACATTTTGATGAGACGTTTACTAATTGAAAATAAACATGAAAAGGAATCAGAAAATGAAACTTAATTCCGGTTAGATTTGTGTGTTGGGTCCGTAACGTAACTTAATTCCGAAATTTTTAGTAACCACTAGATTTAAAAATCAGGAATGAAATCTTCTTTTCCTTGTAAAATTTCACAGAAATAGTATAATAAATTAATAATACAAAAGAGTTTTACTTATCATTTTGGAATACGTTTAAAAGTAATTTTTAGACACGTTAACTAATTTAAAGAAAACATATTACAAGTACATTTTTTTAAAAAAACACTTGGAACACGTGTAACTAATTTAAGCAAAAAAAAAAAAAAAAAAAAAAAAAAACACTAAAAAATAGCTCCGAAAACACTTTCAAGTTTCAAATACTAAATAATAATAATAATGGAGTATGCATGCAACGATTAAAAAACAACCTTGAGAGCAGACTTGGTGTGAGCTTTCTCCATGTTAAATAACACTTAACTAGAGATCGATATAATAACACAAAACAAAAATGGCACTGAATTTAAAGGGAAAAGTTTGGAGATTTGTAATTGTCTTTGTTTGATGAGTTGCAACATCAAAGAATTTTTTTTTTTTTTTTTTTTTTTTTGTGTATGCATATACAATTAATTCTCTTGCACCAAACTTTCTGATTAAATCTCCCTCTCATGCACACATATTTGTCACTCACCGTTCTAAGTTTCCTTCAAATCTCTCTTTTTTTTAAAAAAATTAAATTAGTAATGAATTAATTATGAGAATACTTGGTTGAGGGTTCCTATGCTGTTAATTAACTAATTAATTATTTTCTAGGATGGCTCAGTTGCTCATGGAGGAGCAATTTGATTATACCAAAACTGACTACTCAGCTACTTTTTTAGTTGTTAGTTATTACAAATGGAGAAAAAACTTTCTCAAGAAAATAAAAAACTGACTACTCATCTTTTTTTTTTTTTTTTTGTCCCAAAAAGATGCAATAAATTTTGCCTAGATATTTCTATACTATGAGAAGGTATTAGCTTTATAAGATGGGAAATTATAAGGTCCAAAGTGCCATTTGTTTGTTGTTTTTAACAAAAATTGAAGAAAAATGGGTTTAGATGTAGAGCTTTGAAGACAATTTATTATTTTAAATCTTAAAATAATTGTTCAAATCTGAAAAAAAAAAAAAAAAAAAAAAGTCTAAAAGTTTTTCATTCTATTGTATAATGATTACATCTAAATTATATTTTAACTCCGAGTTGTATCATTATTTTTAACAATCAGTTTATTTATTTATTTGTTTAAAAAAAAACACAAAAATACTGAAGGGAGAAAAAGGTCATTTAATCATATTGTATCCAAAAGAAAAAGGTTTCTTGATTCAAATACTCTCTGGTTTTGAAAATAATAAATACAGAAACTTTTGAAGAAAGAAAAGCTATCCTATATACAATTTTTCTATTGTCAGTTCGTCTTGATATAAAATATATTAGGACGAAGAATGTAGATCATTAGATTTACATACTTTGACTCAAAGTGTATGCACTTGTCAAAACTAGTGGCTCACATCTCATATCCTCATGAAGTTATATTAGTGCGCACTGACCAGATCGGAACTATATATATATATACAGTCTTTCTATTATCAGTTCATCCTGACAATAAATATATCATGACGAAGAATGTGGGGAGAAGTTTTGACAAGTGCATATGCTTTGAGTCAAAGTATGTAAATCTAGTGGTCCACATTCTTCGTCCTGATATATTTATTGTTAGGACGAACTAACAATAGAAAATTTGTATATATATATAGGTGGTTCTCTAATAAGAACGTCTTAAAATTATAAGTTAATGACATCCAACCACAATCATACATTCACATTGAGTGTGGGTATTTATTAATGTGGGGTTGTGGGCCCACTGTAAATGTGTAGTTGTGGTTAGACGTCCTGAAATTATAAAGTCAGGACGGTCCTGATTAAAGAAGTATTCATATATACAATCTTTTTATTGTCAGTTCGTCCTGACAATAAATTTATTAGGACGAAGAATGTAGACCATAGATTATGGAGAAGTTTTGACAAGTGCATACACTTTGAGTCAAAATATGTAAATCTAGTGATCCACATCCTTCATCCTGATATATTTATTGTCAAGACAAACTGACAATAGAAAATCTATTCATATGTATATATATATATATATATATATATATATATATATATATATATATCGTTCTCGTTCACATCAGTGCGCATTGATGTAAATATACGAGGACATTAAATGCAAGCCACTTATTATGTACTTGTTAAAGGTACTTCCCTCGTTGACCTCACTTTCTTGTAGTTTTCTAGTTTCTCAGTTAATAGTTTTCATTACACTCGTCCATTAACGGGTAACATATGTTTATCATTTAGACAAGATGAGATTGGTGCAGTGGTATACCTCTCACATCTACAACAACATATTATATATATGTCGTGGGTTCAAATCCCCCCTAAAAACCCCAAACTTAAGTAATATTTCAAAAAAAAAAAAAAAAAAAAAAAACTGTATTTGTTATTTGTTTCTCCACATTGCACATGAGAGTATGTGTCAAAACTTGAAATTAAAGTAGTTTTCCCTTTCTATGGGAGAGTCGAGATCATTATAAGAAGAGATCTTACCACATGAGAACCTACGATTACGTACATGTTAGATAGTATGTAATTATGTATATATGAGTCCAAAACAATTCATTGATATTATTGGATTAAATGAAGATAATCACTCACATGCTATTTTGAATACGTTTGGGAGAGCTTATCAAGTAGATCTTTTTGCAGTAGATCTTTTAAAAGTAAATCTTTTAAAGGTAGAGCTTTTAAATAAAAGTCGTTGGTCGTTTGGTTATCAATTAAAATAGAGCTTTTTTAATGATAGAATTACCAAAATACTCTAGCAAATATTAAATTATAGGGTTATATCGAAGATTTTAGTGTTATTAAAAAAACTCCAAAAGATCTACTTGGAAAAACTTTAAATTTGAGCTTCTCCAAGTAGACGTAAAAGAACTTTTTTAATTATTTAAAAGCTCTACTAGGTGACAGCCAAACGATACAAAAAAAATTAAAAATAGCTTTTTTAATTAAAAAAACTGTTTAGCCAATAGACAAGCTCTCCCAAACGGACACGTAGTGTTTTGAGTAGTAAAGCTTGGTTGAGTTGTCTATAACATTACGACACTAATGCATTTTTTTTTTTTTTTAATTTATTTATATAAAAAGTCATTTTCATCTAACAAATGATTTCCAAAAGACAGCAAGAAGGGAGGCAAAAGTTGTTAATCACTCCACTTTCAAAGTATATCTTGTTAAGTCCGTTATCTAACCAAGCCATTAAAATTAAAAATAAAAATATTTAAACAAGTTTTCTTATTTTTATTTTTATTTTTCTAATTAAAACGTTTAAAAACTTTTGGCTTATTTTGAGTTAGGTCATGACAACCTAACCGAAATCAGATGCTTAGAATTCAAGATTTTGGGGTTTTTTTTTTTTTAAAACGACATGATGGACAATGAAAATAAACACGATTATCCTTGCATTAATTTTTAACTAATTAAAAGAAAGATAAACAATTCATATTTAAAATAAGGAATTCAACATCGAAGCTTTCTTGTTTTTGAAGTTACCTGCACCTTGCTTCAATGCAAACAACATAGTGTGATTGATTTTATATTAATTTTCAATTACACACTACAAAATAGACCCAAAAGCACTTTAACTATTTTGTTCAGGCCAATTAATCAGTACTTAGAATTTAATTAAGTTCTACAAGTTTTTGAAACGACATGACTTTAAAAACAAACACAATCTTCTTGATTTCTTTTGTAACTCAATGTATGCATTTTTAACTACAAAAATGAATGAATGGAAATATATTTCATAAACATTTCATATTCAAAGGAATACAATGATAATTACTTGTTTTTGAAGATACCCTCTTGTTGGTTTATTGCAAACATCAAGTTTGTTAAGAGTGATTTCATAATATAGAGAGATTATGTTTAAAAGCACTTTTTATAATATATATTATAATATAAATATATTTAACACTAAACATTACTTGTTTTTGAAGATGCCCTCTTGTTGGTTTATTGCAAACATCAAGTTTGTTAAGAGTTATTTCATAATAGACGAGATGGGGTTGGTCTGATGGTAAAACCCCTCACACCTGCACCATGAGGTTGCGGGTTTGAGTCCTATCCCCTCCCCAAAAAACCCCGATTTATGTAAAAAAAAAAATAATTAAAAAAAGAGTTATTTCATAATATCAAGTGATTATGCTTAAAAGTACTTTTTATTAAAATAAAAAACTGATATATAATAATATAAATACATTTAACACTAAACATTATATAATTAAGTTATTCAAGAATAATTTTAGGGTTCTAAAAATTTATAGCTCTCTTTACTTTTCAACCTTTGGGACTAGTATTAAGGGCCAGTTTGGTATTGCTGTAGCTTTTATAATAATCACTGTTATCTGTGCTGAAACAATAATCAGCTGTGAAGTTAATCAGTAGATGTTTGGTTAATTATACTTTTAAAACTACTGTATAGCTCAAAAGTAGTATACATATGTTTGGTAATTTTATTTCAAAAGTGCTGAAATTAGTTACAATGACTAAAATAGACATGATTTTAAGACTTTATTATTATTATTTTTTAATTATATAACATTATTTAAGTAGAATATTTAAATTCGAAAAAAAAAAATCCATAAGAATAATAAAAATATTCTTAAAAGGTTTTATAAATCAAATCAATATTTAATTAGAATCTTTAATTTTAAGATGAAATAAGGTATATAAATGATTTTAATTTGATTTTATAAGGATAGTAATGATATTTTAAAAGATTCATTAAATGCTGAAATAGATTATTCTATAATCACTTTCAAAAAGTAACCCCTCACCTACTTCTCAAAATCACTGTCAAAACTTACCAGAATATGAATTAATCACTTTTGGAAGTTTTACCAAACATTATTTTATGTCAAAATTATTAAATAAGCTGATTTTAACTTCTCAAAAGCAATACCAAACTGGCCCTAACTTAATAATTTGAGTTTAAATGGCACCAAAGTATGGTGATAGAAAAAAAAATGCCCCCATTTTTTCTTTTATTCATTTTTCTATACTTTTTTCTTTCGATTTTTTTTTTTTTCAAAAACCTCCATCGATGGAGGTTGAAAAGATCTCGACCTCCAATGGAGGTCAAAAAGACAAGCGAAGAAAAAGATTAAAAATGAAAAATTGGGTAATAAGTATTGGGTGCCCAACTGAGACTTATATTCGCTCAAGTTTGTGACGGTGGTGATTTGATTCAGATAAAAAGAAGAAGAAACATATACATAAACATAGTTTACATTAAATCAACCAATATTATAGAGACATGTACATTTTTGTCTCAAACAATTATATTCGATTTGAATCAAGGTTTATAATATAAGAAATTCTAAACCCTTATGAATTTTCCACTTATTACAAGATTTTGGCTTGGTGAAAAATCCAATTTACACAGAAAAATTGGATCATAACTTGGTGATATTTCCTCTTAATCTTTCTATCTCTAAATGAAATAATTTTGTCTTCAATTTAAGTGCTTATAAAAATGCAAATTCTTCTTTAAAGACATTAGAAAAGCACTTCCTCTTTTATTCGTCTGAAACCTTGAAGAAGGTATACGATAATATCAAGTTGTTGATACCATCCATTCTAGGATCTGTTTCGAATTCGGGGTCGATATAGAAAAACACCTGCAAATGTGATGTGATAAGCTGTTCAGTAGGGCATTTGGAAAAAACGAGCTTCCAAAACACTTGATAAAAATAGAAAGAAACCACCACTTACAGGCATGTCAATCTGCTCACCAGGAAGAAGGCGCTGCTCCTCGAAGCAAAAGCATTGTATTTTATTGAAGTAAACTGCAGCCTGAAAAAGTAATAACCAGATCACAACCCTTCCATACAATTTAACCACATCAACAACATTTTATGTCTAAATAACAATTCGAGCAATTCGAGCATAACACACCTACACAACCTTTAGTCATAACATGAACACATGATGGCATGAAACCCTGTAATGTAGGATTGCTCAACACAAAGTTATAACCAATTCGGTTAAATATGAGAGACCAGTACATGAAACCTCTTAAACCTATTCAGAAGCCGAAACTTCTCCAATGGCGAATTGTTTTTCACATAAATGCAAGCAGCATAAGGGTTTTGATCACCAGCCATATTTGTTTTGATAAGAAACCACGAACCGACCACACCCTTATACATTGCCTAACATCAGAAATTGTTCAATATTTCTACACATAACATGAGATCACTAGTTCAATTATTGCCAGGATTAACTCTCTCTCAAGGAGGCAGTGGCACTGTTCTAAAGCAAACTCCTACAAGAAACTAGAACCCACTCCACAAGCATATCCAATAAATCATCCGTACATGTGAGAAAACATATCATTAGTAAATATTATAATGAGACATAATTATAGGTGTATAAATTATGATTTGAGCACTTTCTGCGTGAACCAAAGGCATTCAAACTCCTTAGAAATACATACGATTCAGGATGTGACTAGAGCTGTAGCTCTTTTCACAACAAAGTCCAACAAAAAGTTCCATTTATATTAAACTAGCTTTTGAAAAAGTCTCGGCTTTCATTGGCAGCCTTTTCTCCTCCACTTCCTCTATACTCTTAAGTCAGATTAGTGTCATCCTAAAGACCCAAAATCAACTGAAACAATAGATATCGAACTGAACACGGAACCAACAATAAATAAATCCACAGTATGCTTCTGGGATGTCAAATGAAATGGAAGCTCTTATTATACTTTTTCCTTTGTATCTCTTTGCTCACAAACAAATAGGTAGATATATCAGACTAGAGTCTCATCACCATTCAGATCAAGCATTTATAATCAAATCAAAACAATAGTCATTAAAGCGGTTTGTGCCATAAAATCTTACCCTTAAACCTCTAATGAGTAATGACTATCACTAAATACTTGGGTATTAAACATCGGTACCTTCATCGGGGTCACATTGTAGGTAGAGACACCAGTTATTGGGGTTTGGCTTCGATTTTCAGCAGTGTAAAATGCAAGGGCACTTTCTCCAGGCTTGACCCTTACCTACAGGAGGAGGACACTATTAGACACACAAATATATATGGCTAAAAAGAGAAATTCAGGAGTAGAAACACAGAACCCACACTGCACAGAAAAAATCTGAATGACTTCAGCAAGTGAGTGTGAATGCAGTGATCTAGAAGTGAAAGCGGATCACCTCTCTTTGTGTAGGCACAAACTTCCATGGCATTCCATCAGCCACATCAGCATTGAACTGCACCACGATCTCTCTAAAACAATTTTCAAAAAAGAAATGTCAAAGAAGCCACATATAGAAAGAAGAAAATAAATTAGGCCATGTTAAGTCCTTGATCCATACTTGTAAAACAACACCTTTTAGAAAGCATGGGGTAGTCAAACTAACATACAAGATCAAGACACAAGAAAATGATGCATAACACTAAAGCTAGTAATGTCCGTTCCCATTTATTTATTTGGGATTACCATGTGGAGCAAAGCTGGTGTATAATTACCAGCAGGAAGGTCATATAATGATCTCTAAACACAAGGTCAGTACACAGAAAAAGTTAAATATATTAGTCAAATTAAGGAAACCTTGAAATAAAGAAATTGAGGACAGATTCTAGTGAAATGGGATTTGCTCCTAACTAGCCAAAAGACACAACAATGATTAAAAGCAAACATAATTCAGTTTCGATATCTAAGACATAGAAATAGCACCTTGAAGCAACCGTTCCATCTTTAGCATGCCGAGCAATCTTTTCTTCAACAGTTTGAAGACAACAAATGCCTATAGTGATTGACAATAAAACCAGAACCACAAAAAAGAAGAACGATAAAGATGAAAAGAAGATCAAGAAACAAAATGACATAAACTCAACCTCACCTCACGACGCTGCACAGTACCCCCATAGCCAGTAGCTTGGCAGAACCTCCTATACAAAGGTACAGCTGCATAAGTACATCCCACCATTGCAAAAACCAATGCTGTGAGATACCAGAGCATCTTTTGCGATTTCTGTTGCGTGGATGCTTGAGAAGCATACTGACGGTGAATACTAGGCAAAGAACTAGGTCTCCATAAACGGCTCAAACCAAATGATTGAGACTGGTAAGACTTATTGATTAAACTAGAGCTAAATCCATATCTTGGCATCAAACCCCACATACCATTATATCTAATACTACCTCCCTTGTACGTATAATGCAAATTCAAATGGGGAACATCTGCTATGCGCCTGGATCAATATGAAAACTCTTATCAAAACCAATGTATCAAAATAAATATATGTCTCCCATTCAAATGTAACAAAGTATGATAGATTACCTAGAATGTTGCAACAAAGGAAACAGATGGGTTCGATTCGAAAGCCTTGATAATGACATCTTTATAAAATAACACGAACTGGCATCTGAAATGGAACACCAAAAAACAAAAGTTAATCTATCCATTTTGTTTTGATTATCTTGTTTTTTTTTTTTTTGGTTTATGAGCAATACCCATTTACCAGAATACGTTAAATTTATGAGCTATCATCCTTTTTTTTTTCTTTTCTTTTCATGCATTTCCAGTGCAACCAAACAGAGGAAATACAATAAAAGCAGAAACCAAAAATAATAAAAAATAAAATAAAAGTTTGAGTGACAATCGCATTACATTCAAGATTCAATTTTTTATAAAAAACAAAACAAAAACAAAAACATGTATCTGCCAGTTTCAGTGATAAAAAAAACACTAACCGAATTATGAGAAAGGAATTTTAGTAGTGTAGCAATGGTCTATGTAAAAAGCCGACAGAGAGTGACTAAACGCCGGTGGTGGCTGATCGGAGGCGACGGCGAGGGACTGGTTTGGCGGAGGAACTGGCCAGTGGTTGGGTCTTTTATATGATAAGTAGAATTTTCGAGCAGTCAAGCACGTTTATTTGCTGCTTTGTTTATGTAGTTTTTTTTTCTTAAGAAAAAATATTAAATATTTCAAAATTATATATAATAAATTATAGGGGAAATATCGTTTTCATCCCTATGATTTACCCTATTATCCGTTTTGGTCCCTATCGTTCTAGTATTGGCCATGCAGGTCCAAACGTTTACTATTAATTATTTTTTTGATCCCTACCGTTAGGTTCTATTAGGGTTCCATTAAACAAGTGAGAGTATATTAGTAAATTGATCGTTAATCATTTAATCAAATTAATAAATATAATTAAATTAAATAATAAAAATTAAAATACAAATTAAAATATTTTAATAAAAGATTAATAATAAAAAGTAATATTAAAATAATAATCCACCCCTAACCTATATTCAATCAAACCCAGATTCAACAAATCATCCACCCCTACCAGATTTAACATCACCCCCAACCCATATCCAATCAAACTTGAATTTTTTTTTTTTAAAAAATTAATCTATTCTTTTCTCTCTCCCCAAACTCTAATCTCTTATCCTCTCTCTCTCCAATCTTTTTTTCTGCAAACATGTTCTTAGTCAATTTCTTTCTTCAATCCAAAAACAACAAAAAAATAATTCTTTTCTTCAGTCTAACTCATAGGTCTTCTTCATCAATCCATATCCAAACACACTATTTTGTCCATCTATTAAATAAAAAAAATAGTTTAAAAAAAATAAAAAACTTTAAAATTTCATGTTCATGAAATTAAACAAGATCAGCAAATTGAACATGATCTGAAAAAAATATCTAAACAGAACAAGATCTGGATTTTTGATTTTCGGAACTAAACAAAATGTGGAAATGTAAACCTAAATTCATCTCTTCATCATCAATCATCATCATACCAAACCCTAACTCATAAATACAACCATTAATCTCAGTCACAAAACTCTTAAAACCCCAATCCAATAACCCACTGTTGCCACCAAACAAAACCCAAACCAAAACACATCCCCAACCATCAACCGTCGGCGACAGCCAACAAAACTCAAACCCAAACGCAACACCCACCATTCCTAAAATCAACCACTCTGAAAACCAACCACCACCACGGGTGGCCAAACAAAACTCACACCTAAACACAACCACCACCACCCATAAAAACAAGAATGGACACTCAAATTCAACCCACCATTCCAGCGGCCTCCCTATTGCGGTGGGGAGGCCAGATCCCCAAATCTGGTCCCTGTTGAGTATTGAGGAGGCTGGTGGGGGGGAGAATGACGGTGGGAAGGCACGTGCGCCTCCCTATTGCGATGGTTTGAGGAGGCTTGCACAAGCCTCCTCCTTGTTCGAAGATGTAAGGAGGCTGGCGGTTTCGACGGTGTGGGTTGTGTGAGCTTCTCTTCTGGTTGAGTTGTAAACTGTTGGTAGCTATGGGGAGAACGACGATGGGAAGATAGGGGAAGATGGAGGGAGCGGTGGTGTCGGTGGTAGAGACGCGTGGAGGGAGGGGGTGGCGATAGTGAGGGGTTTGGTGGGTGGAGATCTCCAATAGAGATTTGAGATTTTTTTTGTTGGAGATTTGAGTTTTTTCAGATTTTTGGTTAGTTCAGTTGGTGGAGATCTACTATGGAAATATTAAGTTTTTGATTGAGATTTTCCATAGGAAATTTTGAATGAAGATTGTTTGGGATTGTTTGAAATTTTTCAATGGAGATTGTGTGGGATTGTTTTTGTGACTCAGATCTCTCGTGATGGAGTCCGTTCAGGAGCTAGAGGATTTTTTTTTTTTTTGGGATATTTTTTTTGTAGGATTTTGTTGTGTTTATTGTTTGTCCAGTGTTAGAAGGATTTTTGTTGTGTAATCGTGGATGAAATTTGTTGAATGAATTTTTTTGGTAAGAATTTGGATGAAGATCATGAGATAAGATGAAGAATTTCGGTAAGAATGAAGATGAAGATGAAGATGTTAGAATGTTTTTTTTTATTCTGGATTACAAACGTTTG
The DNA here is from genome assembly GCA_030490815.1 of Acer saccharum. Taxonomy (NCBI): domain Eukaryota; kingdom Viridiplantae; phylum Streptophyta; class Magnoliopsida; order Sapindales; family Sapindaceae; genus Acer; species Acer saccharum. The sequence continues at coordinate 41,544,906 of CM059866.1, forward strand.
GAAAGATTCTCCTGCATTCATTTTTTCAAAAGATATTTTTAATATATTATTTTTATTTATTTAATATTTTTTAATTTTTAAAATTTTTAATTTTTAAAATTAAATAACATTTAAAAAATTCTTAAAAATAAAAACGAGGGTATTTTAGACTTTTTGAATATTTGACTGTTGACCGTTAGAAATTAACGGATCCCAACTAACGGTAGGGGATGTTTGTGCAATATTTATGAAATGGCAGGTAGGTTTTCTGTTGATATGCCCAAAACTGCCATATCAGTGTAATATTATCAAATCTAAGGGAGTTTGTGCAATTACCCCAATTCAATACAACCCCAAAGATTATTTTGCGCAATTTAAAATTTATACGATGATCATGAAATGAGGTTCCAGGAGCTCCACTTGCCAGTGTAAAACTCTACTAGGGTTTATCGAAACCAAACACGCGTCATGGACGGCGATGGCGGTGGCGGCAAGCGGAGACGAACCGGCTCCGTTTCGTCGAACGGCAACGACGACAACAACTACAACATCGACGCGTCACTCCTCGAAGCCCTGGAGAAGTCGTCGCAATCGAACATCGAAGTCCTTGACCAGCGAACCCTAAAGAAGCTGGTCCTCTCTTTCGAGCGCCGTCTCAAGGAGAACATCGAGGCTCGACTCAAGTACCCCGACCACCCGGAGAAGTTCGCCGAGACGGAGGTCGACCTCCACGAGGAGCTCGAGAAGCTCAAAGTCCTCGCCGGCGGGCCCGACCTCTACCCGGACCTCGTCAACCTAAACACCATCCCGTCGATCCTCGGTCTCCTCTCGCACGACAACTCCGACATCGCGAACGACGTTGTACAGCTGCTCCAGGACTTGACCGACGAGGACGTTTTGGAGGACAGTGACGAGCCTGCGAGGGTTCTCGTCGATTCGTTGATTGAAAACAATGTCTTGGAGCTCCTGGTTCAGAATCTACAGAGGCTATCAGATTCGGACCCGGACGATATGACGGCTGTGTATAATACGCTAGCGACGATCGAGAATTTGATTGAAGTGAAGCCGTCTGTCGCTGAATTGGTCTGCGAGAAGACGAAACTGCTGAGGTGGTTGTTGGGGAAGATCAAAATCCGAGAGTTTGATAGTAATAAACAATATGCTTCCGAGATATTGGCGATTTTGTTGCAGAATAGTACTGCGAATCAGAAGCGGTTGGGGCAGATGAACGGGGTGGATGTGTTGCTGCAGGCAGTGGCAACGTACAAGTCGAAGGACCCAAAGAGTTCGGATGAGGAGGAGATGCTGGAGAACTTGTTTGACAGTTTGTGTTGTCTGTTGATGCCATTGGAGAACAAGGAGAGGTTCGTGAAGGCGGAGGGGGTCGAGTTGATGATTATTATCATGAAGCAGAAGAAATCTGCTTACGGGTCTGCCATAAGGGCGCTTGATTTCGCCATGACTAAGTACCCGCCTGCCTGCGAACGGTTCGTGGATGTTTTGGGGTTGAAGACAGCTTTCGCTGCTTTCATGGGTAAGGCAAGTTCCTCTTCCCCCCCTTTTTTTTTATTGTTTTTTATTATTTGATTTTAATGTTTTGCTGATTAAGGAGCTACCATTGCTCTGTTTGCATTTTATCTTAGAAATGCTATTTTTCTTTCAAATAGTAATGTGATTCTAGTGGCCTGATGTGGAGTATTGAAATAAACAAAGTTTTCTTTGTAAAGTTTCGTCATTATTGATGATTGAACCTCTTCCCTCACAAATTCAAAATTCTGACAGAATCGATGTGCCTATAACATTATTTCCACCAACAATGATCAAAAGAAAGCAATGTGAAGTTAAGCTTCTTGTTTAATGCAATAGGAGGCCTATAAGGTGCGTGGAGATTGTAACACTACAACCTAAACTGTAACAATATTGTCTGTTTTCACTAGGGCTCTTAGCTTCAAAACAAATATTTACCGGTAAAGTATGAAAATCTATATATATATATATATATATATATACAAGTTTTATATTGTCAATTTGTTCTATTATATTTTATATCAAGACGAAATGAAAGTAGAAAGACTATATACATATAGTTATAGTTATGGTTATTTTCTTGAATCTCCTCTCTCTTCTGTCCGATATTTCATCACAAAGCTTTTTACCCTGTTATTCTTCAAGAGCTTCTTTCTCTCCATATGTCCTGCTGAGTGCTGATACCTAAGCATTCTCTTTTCTAAAATTTTGTCCTAATGCTATTTCTAACAGAATTTTATTTTATTTTATTTTTTACTTACGCACTTCCACTTGAATTAATTCCCTATGTAATCACAGAATAAATTTCATCAACCACTAAATTTTTTTTTTTTCAAAGAATTTTCTTCGCAGAAATCAGAATTGCAACCAACAAATTCACTGACTCCAGGCCATCAAAACCCAAAATTATTTTCACAAATTCTGCCCCCTACTGACACCCTATACGTTGTTCATCAATCTATAGTTTAGAATGAGAGATTCTAGATCAGCGCACCATTCTTGCTTTCCGTCACTATCTAATCCTCTGCACATGGGTGCTTGTTTTTCCTGGTTCCTCCATAATGAGTAGGAAAAAAACTTTTAATGTTTACCTTTCTTGCATACTGCATAGGGCTATATTAGTAAAATTTCTGTAAAATCGTGATTGCTTAGACCACTTATGTGTAGCCAGTTAGAAGATATAATAATAACATGTTTTTATCTTCTTATCCCTTTTTTAGATTCCCATGAGCAAGAAGAACAAGAAAGAGCGGTATCAGGAGGATTTAGAGGAGCGCGTTATATCCTTGATTGCGTCATTATTTGGTAAGCAGGCAAGTGAACACCGTTAAGATTTTTCATAGTGGGTTTTCTGCACGTAGTAGGTTATATGTATTGGAGTACGTATAATGAATATGTATAGATTTTTTTTTTGTTGGAGTATGTACAATGAAGTAATTGACAGCTTGTATTAGATATATTCCATGAAATTATCTTGAACCACATACACAGTCTTGTCCTTGATTGAGGAATGGAGATAATTTGGATACTTTTGGGTATTTATCCTGTGTCCACCTTATTTTGGTGTGGACCTTTGGCGCAATGGTAAAAAAATAAGGTCATTTTATGATAGCCAACCGAATGCTTTCAAAGGCAAAATTAGTTACAGATAGCCGTAAATCTCCATGTCCTGAATAAGCTCTGTCAGTTTCTCATTTATATGCTGAAGTTTGTTTTTCAGTGTTCCACCTTCTCTAAAACTTTAGATACTTTAGATTTGAATGATGCTTTATTATTTATGCCACTCACATCATCTAACAATTTCATCATCTTCTTTAAGGTATTTGTTAGTTGAGCCGTGTACTTTGAAATTATTGAAAAGCTTGTTATGGCTTCATTATCAAATTCCTTGTTAGATTTTTGCCAAGCTTAAGATTGTGACTCTGGCTAATTTGATAAAGACATGCTTTATTAATTATGGACCTTAATAGAAATGTCATCACTTGTTTGATGCAAGTAGATGATTGATATTTAGGGTAATAAGGGCCAAATTTAAGAACTTGCAGGGATAATTGTTGTGTCTTGGGTAGGTAGAAACTGTCCCAGTCCAACCTGGTGAAAGTGCATTGTTGGGTTAAAGTTTTTAAATTATGGGTTGAGAATTCCCAAAACTAGGTCTGCTGCCTGGAGTTTGATTGGTATGCTATAAGGTACTACTGTACTACTTTAATTGCAGAGTCTACTAAGTTAATCGAGTGTCTGCACTATACTTAGAATGTTGTAAAGCAGTTAATTAATTTCAATAAGATGCTTGTAGTGATAGCCTCTTGGACCTGCCAAGATAGCTATAGATACTTGGCTGAAGATTTCTAAATAATACAAGATCTTCATTTTCGAGGTTAATGAGGTACCTAGAGGTGCAGAGATGTTCATTCAAGATTTTAGTTTTCTTAGGTTTTAGTGTACTGCTGCTTACTCTATTCAAATTCTGTTTGTTTCTTATCTATCTATCTACATGCACAAACACTTGCATATATTACGTCATGAAAGTATTTAGGTTTCAAGTTAAAATTGAGAAGAATTAGTTCGTAGCAATTGCATTCATAACTGCTATAAAGTTTTCAAAAGGATCTTTGAGTTAATACATAAACTTTTCATGGAAAAACTTGAATGTAAATTTCTTTACCTGTTTGTTCAACATTGGTACTACATGCACTTCATGATGGACTGGAAAAAGGCATCTAGTTTTGTAACAAGCTATTATGTTATCTCTTGAAATAAAAGAAATTGTGTGATGTGCATATGCTCATCTAGTTTAATTAAACACTTTGCATTGAACAACTATTGAGATGCATGAATGACATATGAGATATTTTGCTAAGTATTATTTTCCTCCTTATCATGATTGGGTGTCAACTTTTTTGTTTGATGATTTACAGGTGGAATTCTGAGGGGTTCTAGAAGAGAAAGATTGTTGAGTAAGTTTGTGGAAAACGAATGTGAAAAAATAGATCGCCTTATGGAGCTCTATATGAGGTAATGGTCAAGTAATTTGTGAACCTAGCCAAAAGGATTAATTTATATGTTTCTTTTCTCCTCAAATATGCATGGCACAAGAACAGCCTTAACTTACTTCTGTTTGAAGAATGAAGAGTGAATGCATCATTATTCCTTTCTTTCATTACTTTATGCTACACCTCATCCACAAAAAGGTGTTTTAGCTCTACCTGGGGTGGGTTGTAATATATTTTCTTTTGGCCTTATGTCACTAATGAACACAAATTGTTATACAGATATTCTGATAGAGTTACCACAGAAACTGAACGAATGAATAATCTTGAACTTGATGATTTAGAGGTAATTTATTTTTTCTAGTTGGTATTTCAGTTCCATATTCCAGTTTGAAATCTTTCTTTACAATATTTATCTGCTTTTTGCAGATGGATGAAGAGGAAAAGTATAATCGGAAGCTAGAGTCTGGACTGTACACTCTTCAGGTAAGGATCGGTCATAATGGCTTCCTTGTCAGTTATATTAGTGAAATCTTATATTAAATGCACAAGTTGTAGGGACTTATTGTGTTATAGTTGATAAAGATCTTTATATAGCATTCACCTTTTCTCTGAATCTCCTTTTTTTTTTGGAATCTGCAGTTAATTGCTGTTATTTTAGGTCATCTTTGGTGCTCTGAGTAAGTGTTTGCATCTAATCTTCTTATGTCTCTTCTTGCGAGAGCTTCATCTGTACACTTCATTTTTCATGGCCCTAATTTTAGCTTATTATTTTCTGTGTAGGCACTCTCAAATGAAAGCAAGAATTGAACTATTACTCAAGCAGCAAAAGCTTACGAAGAAGGATGTTAAAGATATACTTCAGGTACATGCTTTACAACTGCATCTTGTTTTCACTTTTCAGGTTATGATATGTGACTCGACATAATTATCATAATTCACTTGAGAAATGTGGTATCAGCATACAATGCCGAAAAATTCTAGTAGCCATATGGATGTTAAAGAACTATCAATAGCAAAATGTTTAAGTTTTATAGCCAAAATGCTTTTCACTAAAGCTCATAATGACCTTCATAATACTAAAACTTTTATATATAAATAGATCCACTTAATCGCTTAACCGAGTATATGAGACTCAGACATGGGTGGACTTGATACTTGTGTCATGTTATCACTTCTAGTTTCGGTAAGAAGGTGTTCCACGAACCATAGATTCCTTATTAATCTTCATTTATCTGTATGATTTTAAATACATTTTGGGTTATTTCATGTAACACTGACATGCTTTCTATAATGCTCCTATCCATTTGGATCTTGGAAAAACAAGTAAAAAGAAAAGCAAAATTGTTGAATTGCTTGAGGATATATTGAACTTCCAATTGTTTCTTATTTGTTTTAATTCTTTTTGTATCCCAACAAGTTGTAAAACGTAAGGACACTCTGTTGCTGTATAAAGAATTAAAATGATGTCTAAAATAGACTAGCGTTCTGCCAACTTCTAGCAGCATATGCTTCATTCGACTTTTCACGTGAAAATTTCTTATGTCAAAAACTGTTATCCCAATATGCTGAATTTGTTGTAATCACAGGAGTATCACGACAATATTGGTGACTTAGATGGACCGGATGAGAAGGAGCGCGCACAGGGAAGGATCCAGAAGTTTATTTCTGCGTTTTAATTGTAAGATGATCATTTCAGCTGTTAGCTTGTTGTGAGATTTACAGTTTAGGGTGTCGGAATCTTAAAGTAGTATTCTGGTGTTGTTGCAAAGTTCATTTAGGTTGTAATCAGCCAAAGCTTCTAGAGAGTAGAAATACTTATGTAAAATTGATTTCAAGAAATTTCAAGAAACGCACTTGTTTCAAAATCCATTTTGTGCGCAACTGAAGATTCATTTCGTTGAATTATAGGTCAACCTCTCGTACAAACAAAAAATAAAAAATGTCGCCTAAAAGAGTGTCAAAGAAGCTACCTTAGAGATTCATGAAATTCATTAGAAACCTTCTTGTCAAGGGTTAACTATTACAAATTTGTAATACAAATTTGTGAGAATTGAAGGAGAGGAATATGCTTGAATTTACAACCTCATTGATCTAGGTGTAAGGGAATCTGTAGGTGTAAGGGGCATATAATTAGAGTACCCTGAATAAGAGAGTTCAATGCGTATTTGTCAATGTGCAAATGTCAAATTGCACTAAAGTATCTATACTATGGTCGTCTAGTTTAATATATATATATATTTGAAATATCAGATTTTTTATTATCAGTTCGTCCTGACAATAAATATATCAGGACGAAGAATGTGGATCATTAGATTTACATACTTTGACTCAAAGTGTATGCGCTTGTCAAAACTTCTCCATAATTCATGGTTCACATTCTTCGTCCTGATATATTTATTGTCAAGATGAACTGACAATAGAAAGACTGTTGAAATATTACTTAAATTTGGGGGAAGGGGGAAAACTCGAACCCATGACCTCATGGGGAGTTCACCACCAAACTAACCTCATTTTGTCATCTAGTTTAATACTTAACCTTTGATGTTTATTATACAAACGTACCTTAACCTTTGATGTTTATTAACCTTGATGTCGGTAAACAACCATTGGATTTAACGTTTGACCAAGTTTTGGGTGAAAAGTCACAATTATCCATGCTAAAAAAAGCTAATAAGATTTGAGTTGAAAATTCTAGATTTAATGTTTAAAGATCAATGGTTATGTTTTTAGAAATTAAAAAAAAAATGGAAAATGTATCTCCAAAATGGAGAAGCTTTGTTCTCTAATGGATCCACCTTCACTCCATTTGTTGGAACGATGACACTCCATTCATGGAGCAGATCGCTCTATCTTATGGAAGCTATTCATCTTAGATATAGTAGATTGTTTCATCTTTGATGGAGTGACTCACCGCACCATTTGATGGAGCAGATTTTAGTTTTTTTTTTTTTTTTTTTTTTTTGTTTGTTTTTGTTTTAGGTTTTTCTTTGATTGAGTTGATTTGTGTGTTTTTGAAATTGATTGAATCTGATGATGAATAATAAGAGTTTTGATTGAATATTACTTAAATTCGGGGGAATGGGGAAAACTCGAACCCATGATCTCATGGCGTAGGTGTGGGGAGTTTACCACCAGACTAACCACAATTTGTCATCTAGTTTAATATTTAACCTTTGATGTTTATTACTTAAATTCAGAGGAAGGGGGAAAACTCGAACCCATAACCTCATGGCGTAGGTGTGAGGAGTTCACCACCAGACTAACCTCATTTTGTCATCTAGTTTAATATTTAACCTATGATGTTTATTACTTAAATATTACTTAAATTTAGGGGAAGGGGGAAAACTTTAACCCATGACCTCATGGCAGAGGTGTGAGGAGTTCACCACCAGACTAACCTCATTTTGTCTTAATATTTAACCTTTGATGTTTATTATACAAACGTACATTAACCTTTGATGTTTATTAACCTTGATGTCGGTAAACAACCATTGGATTTAACGTTTGACCAAGTTTTGGGGGTGAAAAGTCACAATTATCCTTGCTAAAAAAAAGCTAATAAGATTGAGTTGTATAGTCTAGATTTAGGCCCTGTTTGACTTTTCCACTTAACATTGAATGACACTTAATGTGTTCCATTCAGTTATTTTGTTTGATTTTTTAAGTGGTAAAATCACTTAATAAGCACCTAAAACCACTTGTTTTGAAAAGTGAAATTTTTTCACTTTTCACTTAACACAAATCCAGGAGAATTTAATACAAAGTTTTACTTCCAAAACTATCCTCACTCATTTCATCTATTTCTTTGTCTTCTATTAAAGCCCTACTTGTATTTATATATATATATTTTTCTGATATTTGTTTATCTGACATGATATTTGTTTTAATTTGTCTAGTGGCAGTTGTTATGTTGTTATTTTATTTGTTATGTTTTCTAATATACAGCATCGGAATTCTTGATGCAGGCTTTTTCCTTTTTTATGCAAATTATAGGACCATCCGAATTCTCAAATTAGGCATTGTTATATAGGCGTTGTTATATATATATATATATATATATAGTTTGAAGGATTTTGCACTGATACAATATTTTGCTTATTTTTATTTGAGTTTTTGAGTGAATTATATTATTAGTATTACAATGAGAAATTAATCATGTTATTATTCATTGATAATGATATTCAATTTAGAAAAAAAAAAAAAAAAAAAAAAAAAAAAAAAAAAAAAAAAACATGTCCATAAACCAACCAATCCAGAATAATATAAATTTAAAATATTATTAATAACTAAATAAATTTATTTTATATTTAATTTACATGTTAGAGTTGTCATTAATATATTAAACTGTAAATATATAACAAATAATAGTTAGAAGGGTATAGATGTAAAAGTATTTATTTTCAGATATTTATAACTTTAAAAAACAAACAACTTATCATTTATATTCAGTTTTCAGTGAAAAAAAACAAACATGTTTTTTAGTTTTCAATTTTTAGTCACTATTCAGTCTTCAGTAACATTCAGCATTGTTTAGTCTTCAGATAAAAAATCAAACGGGGCCTTAATGTTTAAAGATCAATGGTTATGTTTTTAGTAATATTAAAAAAAATGGAAAAATGTATCTCCAAAATGGAGAAGTTTTGTCCCAATGGATCCACCTTCGCTCCATCTGTTGGAACGATGACACTCCATTGATGGAGTAGATCGCTCTATCTTATGGAAGCTATTCTTATTAGATGCAGTAGATTGTTCCATCTTTGATGGAGTGCCTCCTCGCTCCATTTGATGGAGTAGATTTTAGTTTTTTTTTTTTTAGGTTTTTCTTAGATTGAGTTGATTTGTGTGTTTTTGAAATTGATTGAATCTGATGATGAATAATAAGGGTTTGATGCTTTGTGTTTTGATTGAATGAGAGGAGTTTGTTTCTAGGGTTTTTTTGTCTTGTCTTTCGTTTTTTTTTTTTTTTTTCTTCTTCTTTAAATAATATTTAATTTGTTATCAATTTTTGTATGGGTTGCAAAAAAATGTTCTCCTCACATCAATTTTAAATTTTAAAATTTTCAATTGAGTGGTGCTATTGGCACACCCTCTATTGATCTATTTATGCCCCACTTTTTAAATTATTTAGAATTATTTTTTTTCCTTTATCAAAATTATTAAAAGAGACATACAATTTAAGAAAGAAAAAAATTCTATAAACTAAATCTAATAAAACCCAACATCCCTTAAAAAAATAAATATAAATATTTATATATATATATATATATAGATATATCAAAAGGCGATTGTTTTGTCCAGCATTCTGCATTGTAAGAAAATCTAATAAATTTTCTGTTAACAATGTCAACGAATCCAAATTCAAGAGAGAGCCATGTGTTGAATGATTTGTATTTCAAAATTTGATAGTAATGATCTGGAAAGGTAAAAGTAAACAAGAGTACAAGGGAAAGAAATAAAAGTATTAAAAACAGAGGTCAACCTTCTCAAGAATGCAGATTGCTCAAACTCTGGAAATTCACAATATTTTGGCTGCCACCGATATCCCTCGTAAGAAAAATTTGTTCGTTGGGTCAATCTGCAAGCCCACATTCCGGATAACCACCGTTGACATCTAGACCCAGAATAAAAAGGACGTTGGTTGTCTGCAACCCAACTACCCTTGGCATAATTACATACTACAAAGTGAAAAGCTGGACATCGTTAGACATTGGATGGAAGCTGCAAGATATATGCAGTATTATTTTTTTTTATCTCACCACCCTTCATCTTCGGGTTCCTATCTAATGATCCAAGGCGTAATCCTGGATGTGAAGACTAAAAAATAAAATAAAAGGTAAAGCAGAATAATACCATTAAAAGCATTTCCAGAAATGAAAATTGTAGATTTATATTCTTCTTAACAGTTGCTTAACTAAGTAAAGCGATTTGAGATAGAAAGAGATATTAGAAATGGGGTTTGTTAAGTTTGAAAACTAAGTAAAAGGGTAGTTTTGGAAATAAATAAAATAAATTAATAAAAACATTTAATTTTATTTAATTAAATCAAAATTTAAATAAGTGGGACATAAATAGATCAATAGGGGGTGTGCCAATAGCACCACTCTTTTCAATTTACTATTTGCTATTTAGTCCTTTCAAATACCAAAACTAGCCTTTGAATGATATTAATGTGTTTGGTATAGCTTTTGCAGTAGAGCTTCTAATGAGTAGAGCTTTTAACAAAAAGTTGTATGTCGTTTGGTATTCAATTAAAATAATATTTTTAAGTAAGTAGATTGTTTTAAGGTGTGTCTTCAAAAGATTTTTTGGTTGTGATAAATTACAAATAAAGGTATAAACAAACTATTTGTAAATTATGACTCCAATAAAATAAAAAAGATTATCAATAAATAGGTAAATTAATTCTAGAAGAATTTGAAATTAAAAAAAAAATAAAAATAAAAATCAACTCGATATCTATAGATAATCAAAAGCAGCAACAACTGGTACTAGCGACCTGTAACAATCAGTCAAATTGGCTTGCTTTGTAGCAATGGGGGGCCGCTGAATGCCAACAGGGCCCAGACTGTGAACGAGTCCTTCCACAGTCCACACCCATGTGCCCTTTCCGGTTTGTATATGCAAACCAGACAAGTACTACCAGCAAATACTAGAAATGAACCCATGTTTAAAAATCAATGATTTTTTAACTGTGTTTGCACATCAACGTTTTTGGTTAATAAAATTTTAATTTAATTTTTTTATTTAAAAAAAAGCTGTATTGTTGACCAAATTTAGTCATTTTTGATTTATTGTGATTAGCTCTAGCATACATATAGTGTTCTTGGAGTAATTCATGGTCTCAAATCTCAATATTGGGATTAGATCAAATAAGTTTTTTTTTTTTTTTTTTCCTCCTCTTCTCTTCTCTTTCTAGATTTAAAGATTTTTTCTTTCTGTCTGCTCTCGGGTAGCAATAGAGCCACCTTTTTTTACTGTTTTATCTTGGGATAATTACCCCGGTGCTATCAATTTGATGACAAACTATCAAAATGGCCACTAGAATGAAAATTGGTTTCGAAATGGCGATTTTTAATGAAAAGTGCGACATTAATGGTTGTTCCATATCAAATGAGTGGTATTTTGGTAAATAAAGGGATGCCATTAATTTATTTTAGATGTTTTTTAAAAGAGAAAGGACATGTGATATGTTGACAACTTGCGAGTGACTTTAACATTTTACTTACTGAATTTGGATTGAGTTGAATTTAATTAGTGATTTAAATTTTTTACTTTGTCCCTTTTATCAAAATGTTTTTGAGTGATGTATGTTATGTTTAATTTGGAAAGAGAAGTAGAATGATTCAGTTTGAGTAGCAGAAGAAGAAATTAGTATAAGAGAGATATTGGGGTTGTAATTCTTCTGAACAATTTAATTCAAACGGTTCCCAGGCTATTTATAAGCCAATACTGAGAACAAGTATAACATCAGAAGTGGAGGCATCCACTAACTGAAACCTAAAACTAATCCCTAAATTAATAAAATAAATACATTTGATCATAGATTAAGAAATTAAAAATTAAGTTTATATGATTGTTTCAATTATTATTAAATTTGTTATAAATAATTTAATTTTAGGGAGAATTACAATTTAATCCCTAATGTTTTTGGACAAAATATAAGTTTTTATAAAATGTGTTTGCTTTTATTATGGTACACTGTGCGGGCCTAGTTTTTCAGAAATACATTAATTATGTCCCTCCATTAGCCGGACACTTGATCGTTAGTCAAAGTTAACGGTTTTCAAAGGTATTTTTATCTTTAAATAAAGAACATGCCACATGTTAATATTAAAAATAATACAATAATTATAAAACACAAATAAAATTAATTTAACAAACTTTAATATTTGATCATAAGCATGCTTCTAGCTAGGAGTCTCCGGAGTACCGAGAATTTACAACTTTTCATGCATATGTATATTCTTCGATAACACAAACTATAGTCGTTTTCCGATAGGAACAAAACTATGGTCGTTGATCAGCCAAGACACGCATTTATTAAAGGGGAAACAAAAGATAAACAGCAGATGTTTATCCACAAACCTGCTTGATACCAAATGAAATTACGCAAATCATGAGCCCTAATATAGCCAGGAACCCGAATTTTCTGCACAAGAAATAAATTTATTGAAATTAGCACAACATTGCTTCATTCAACTTATTAAACACACACACACACACACACAAATGCTTGAAAGGACAGTGAATATTGTGACCTGATGACTATATTGCTAGATTTCATAATAATGAAACAGAATCCATAATTATTTTGTTTATAATAATATGACTTTTGAAATCTTTAGTACCCTTTACTACAAAATGATTCCAAAACCTGGACATCAATGATGTCGTTTCTCATTTTCTTACTTCTACAAGAGGATCTCGATTCTCATAAAGAAATACAAACTATATGAAATAATTATTTCTATATGCATTTATAATCTAGTCAAAGCAAAATCTATACCAATGAAGTGGAACACTATGGACTAGCCTTACATGTGGATCAGCACCCTCTTTTTCAACACAGAATCTTAACACAATTTTAAGATCATCAGATCAATGCCCTATTAACGACTAAGATCAAATTCGACAAAAGAGACTTTGGCGAAGATTTTGTGAAGTTTTCATCAGCAGCTATGATGACTTGAAGACAATTGCTCTGATACCAATTGATGTAGAACTAGAAGAGAAAAGAGAAAAGAGATTGGAAAAACACAGCTATTCTTTATTCATTCATCAAGTCTGCTTACAAAAAGGCTCTGAAGGTGCCTTTTATAGTTGCTAATATAAAATAGATAAACATCTAAAACACCCGATAAAGATAAAACAAACCTAAACTAATCTCTTAAGGAGTTAATTATTGATAACTAATATTAATTAGATAACTATTCCCTATTCCCCATCACTTTGATTTGTCTTCATAAAGACTTGATGGGATGGCAAATTTAGGTGAGTAGTAGGACACTTGATTTTCTACACTTGCATTAAATTTCCAACCACGATGAAGAATTTCGAATCCTTACCTAGCCAAATTTGCTCTATGAAACCATCCAATCTTAAGAGTGAATTCTTCTCCCTTAAATGTTCTTTCCCATAGATTTCATTTTTATCTCTCTTCATTGCACTACGCACATCACTGTGTCACCACCGGATATAGTAAACCCAAATGCTCTCCTTCCCCCTTAATTTTCTTCGCAATTGCTTCAATTAAGAAATTGATTTTGGGCTGCATTTTCTCGTTTTCATATCAATTGAGAATGAGGATGACGAAAGCAAAGAAGAGTGGTCAAGCAAATGCAAATCAAAGATGATATTTTTGCCGGACAACGGTGGTGAACATTTAAGGGAGAAGAAATAGCTCAAAGCTTCAATGGTTTGGGCAAATTTGGCTTGGTATTTATAAACAAGTTAAGGCTTCAAAATTTATAATTGTTAATGAGAATTTAACGCAAGTGTAGAAGAAAATCAAGTAGCTCGCTACTCACCTAATTTTGCCAGCCCATCAAAACAAAGTTTTCATGTCATCATAGCAACTGATGACTTTTGTCAAATTTGTCATCTTGACTTGAAATCTGCCTAATTGTCATTTAAGGTTATTTAGCCTAATTGTTTCTAGATGATATGCCCTAATTTCCTATCACTAAAATTATGCTGTAAATAGAGTATAAAAAGTTATACTAGATAAATTCCCTTCTCTACTCTATTTTTTTTAATTTTTTTTTTCCCTCTAGTCAAACTTTTTTAGCACAAATATATCAGCAACACAAACAAAAATGCTTAAAAGGACCAGCAATATTGTTATATTGCTAGATTTTATAATAACAAACAGTATCTCAAAAATAAATTGTTTACAACAATATGTCTTTTGAAATCTTTTGTACCCTTAACTAAAAAATATGATTCTACCCCATACAACTGCCGGTTCCCTACTAATGAGTAACGCCTAAGATCAAATTTGGGAGGCATTGATCTATGGTCTATAAGTTGTTTTAGAATGTGTAAAAAGGCAAAGCTGATGTATATATGTGCGTTTATGTATAAAAATTATAACCTTATCTATTCACAAGCATGTACATTGACTATAAACTAACCAAAACTTGCCCACACATTGCATTCTAACAAGTATAAACAAAAAATTGAAGAAAACTAATATAATTAGAACAAGATTCTATAAGAAAAATGAGTAACAAACCCAATTGTGAGACGTTTTTGGGGATCGCCAGTAGCATAGCCTGTGAAATAGAAATAACGAGTGATGGTGAACATAAGTCCAAGCCCAGCAGAAATACAAGGATGCCCAATTCCTCCTAATATCATCAGCATGAAGAAAACTGGCATCATTTCCAGAGAATTCTGATGGCCTCTCTGCAACCAAGAAAATAAAAATAACACAAAAACAAGAATTGTTCAATAATCCAAACAGTCTGCACCTAAAAAAAAACCATTAATTTACAACCCAAAAACAAGAAATTTTCAATAATCCAAACAATCTTACACACCCCCCCTCCCCCCCCCCACCCCCCCCAAAAAAAAAAAAAAAAAACTAGAAATTTTCAATAAATCAAACAGTCTGCACACAAACAAAACAATTGATTTACAACCCAATAATCCAAAAACAATAAATTTTCAATAAACCAACTAATGTGCATAAAAAAAAAAAAAGCCAATTACTATACAACCAAATAACCCAAAAAACTAGAAATTGTGAAATAATCCAAACAAACTGCCCCAAAAACAAATTAATTTTACAACCCAATAACCCCAAAACAAGAAATTTTTAATAAATAAACGAATATGCAACAAAAAAGCCAATTACTTTACAAGCCAATAACCCGAAAACCAAGAATTTTTAATAATCCAAATAATCTGCACCCAGAAAACCCAACTTTTTTACAATCAAGTGAAATGAAAACAATAACTTTTTTCAATAATCCAAACGAAAAACAAGAAGCCAAAATTACAATTTACCTGAATACAATTGAACAACTTTGCATTTTTATTTTCGGATTCTACGGCGTAAAGGGTCGGATAAAAAACCTTGTACCTGTTCAAAAAATAATTTCAAAAACAAAACAATAAAATTCACTAGACTGTTAGATTCATGATCAAGTTTGTATGAAAAAAATAAAAGTTTAAATG
This sequence comes from Acer saccharum, assembly GCA_030490815.1. NCBI lineage: Eukaryota > Viridiplantae > Streptophyta > Magnoliopsida > Sapindales > Sapindaceae > Acer > Acer saccharum. The sequence continues at coordinate 41,560,586 of CM059866.1, forward strand.
GGGCATATGAAGATTACATTTTGCGAGCTTTGCCGACTTGAAAACCCATCCAGAAGTTGAGAAAGCAGTAGAGAACGAGAACCAGAGCGACATATCCGTACTCTTTAGGCAGAAACTCAGCCACTGCGCTCATGGTGTTGTAGATTAGCTCTCAAAACACACAAGACACAGAACAAGTCAACTGGTTAGGATATATAGACTTTTTACTGTGCACACCTTTATGAAATTTAATGGAATATATATATATATATATATATTTTAACGCTCGGCCTTGTTTGGCTAGGCTTTTAAAGAGGTTAGAAGCTCTTTTGGAGCTCAAAAGTAGCTTTTGAGAATGTTTGGGTAAAATACGAAAAGAGCTTCTTGAGTGTGAAAGCTCTTCTACAAGAAGCATCACCATAAGTGCTTCTCTTGAAAGAGCTTCCTACAAAACACGCGAAGCTGTTTGTACAGTTAAATGAAATTTTTATATTGCCAAGTTTACCCCTTTCTATATATATATCAAACTAAAATTCACTCTCTGCTGTTCTTCCCAGTTTCTCTCATCTCTCTACATCACAAATTCACGATCTACTCCCCATCTGCTTGCCGCGAAGATCGTTGTTACCGCCGTGAAGAGTCGTCAACCTCCGAATCCAGCACATGACCTCGTCAACCTCCTCATCGTCTTAACCTCGTTAACTTCCTCACCATAGACTCACCGAGTCCAACTCAACACAGGCACAGACATCATTTCTTCATCTTTGTATTTGTCAGCGATTTCGAGCAGCAACAGAAACTCACTTGAGTCTCAGAGAGAGAGAGAGAGAGAGAGAGAGAGAGAGAGAGATGGGTGGTGGTGGTGGCGAGTTAAGATACGAAATCTCGCAAAATGCGTACATAAAACTGGTGTTGTATGCGAGGAAGCACAAGACGGCGGCGGTCAACGGAGTCTTGGTTGGACGAGTCTCACCTCAGAAGAACGACATCGTCGAGATCACTGACTCCGTCCCTCGCTTGAGTCCTGTTATGAAGGTTAGTATTTCGATATGATTGTATAACAATTTTAATTTTTGTGCGTGGATTTTTAGGGGATTTTTGTGAATATTTTTTTATTATTCTGAGTTTCTAGTGCTAATTTTAGTTCTAATTTTAATTTGTGCGTGGAGTTTCTAGTACAACAACTCCATTGCAGCAGGCACAGATGACAAATAGCAACCACAAAAGGAATTGGTGGAGGAGGAAGAAGAGCACACCACCAACAACATCATTGCAGGAGCTAAGGATTCGACTCCAGAAGGTAGCTAGCTATATGCTTTGACGTGTTTTGTCTCAATTTGATTTTACATTATCACTTTTGAATTTGAAAGCAAATGAGAGCAATTGTGTTAAATTCTCTGCAAAGAAGACTTTGTTACTGATTTCAAATGTTGATTGCATTTATTTGTCTCGAGTGGTGTTTTAGAGTGACATGACCATGATTGTTAGTATGATATGAAGTTGCATTTTTCCTTTCCTAAAGACTAAAGTAGTTACCCATAATATGGATGTTAGTTTATTAATTGTTTTCTCAAGTTTGGAATTGTACGCAGCTGCTTGTATTTGGCTTTTATCATTCAAATCAAGACCATCCCATCTGTTGCTTCTTACTTCTTAGGCTAGCTTGTACTGTTCTGCTTCATATGACAAATTTGTATATAAGCTTGAAGTTTTGGTCTTTTATTCAAGTAACATGTATGTGAAATAAGTCAATAACCATGTTAAACAAATACCAGCGTGTATGGTAACTATGGTTTAAAGTTATGAATTGGATGCTGCTGCTTGCATTTGTCTTTTAACGTCCGTTGAATTACTCTTTGCTCTTTGTTATTAGTCTTTCATCGTGCATACTTACAAGGAAATGAAACCACAGTCGTATGTTTAGGCACGGGAGACCACTAACAATATCTATATGTATCTTTTCCTTTCATCATTTTGCCCCAATCATTCATTTTTCATACAAACAAACAACATTGGTTCACAGATCCATCTAAAGCTCTCAGATATGGCCTGTGTGAGTGTGTGACTAGTTTTAACATGTGCCTTATCAGTCTTCATTTCTAGCTTGATTAGATTCAATTATGCTTGTGAACTGTGTGATACAACCAGAATCCAAAATCAATTAATATATGCTATTGGAATATATACTGAGTTCTGGTTTGTACATGTGTGTAATTACAGTGCCAGAGCCACAATTGGACACCTTTGTAGCATGCAAAAGCAGCAATCGTTTTGTGTCTCTCAGGCTTGTTGACAGGTACAAATCTGCATGTTTTTGTGGAGCGACATGATGTATCCTTCGTCCTCTACAAGGTTATAAAAGACAAAATCGATGTGAATGTGAAACAACCCAAGTAGAAGAGACAAATGGTGGTGGTGGTGGGGCTGAGATTGGAACCGAAGAGAGAGTGAATGAGGTTATAAAGGTGAGGAGACAGAACTTGATAACAGTGTCTTCTCTTAGTGATGATTGTTCTCACAGTTGCCTGGCAATTCTCTGAAGTGACACTAATCTTCAAAGTGAAAGATGGATTTGGCAATTCTATGAGTTGTGTCAATGTGTTTGATAAGGCACTAGATTGGTGATGATGATATGATTGGTTCTCTGTGATTATTGTTTTGGTATTAAATTAAAATTGTTTGCATATCTTATTATAAAGATGGAGAGCCTTGATTTGTTAGAGAGCTTATTCCATATTGAACTTTTATTTGTTAGAGAATTTGTATTGAATAGCTGTGGAAGTTTCATGATGAAAATAATTATGAATGCTCTTATGTATGTTTTTATTACTTTATTTATTATAGTATAATTTTTTTAAGAAAATACAATTGAAAGAATGTTATCTTATATTCATCATTTATTAAAAAAAAAATGTACATATATTATTCATTGCAATTAAGGTATAAATGTCATATCATAATTAGAAGGATTTTAAATTATAACCGGTTTTCAAAAAAAAAAAAATTATTACAATCAAATAGGCTTAAAAACTCTTTTTGAAGGGTAAAAAAGTCATATCATAATTAGAAGAGATTTTAAAATGTTACAACCAAATAGTCCCAAAAGCTCTTTTGAAACAGACCATCCAAATGGTAATTGAAAAGCTCAGGCTTCTACTTCTCTTTTTCTACTGTCAAAAGCCAAAAGTAAAAGTTATCCCAAACGAGCCCGATATCTATTACTCCGATGCCAGTTTTATTTTATTTTATTTTATTTTATTTTAAAAAAAACTTTCACTATTGTTAGGATTTGAGCTATTGATCTCATCCATCTACCAGCTAAGCTACACATCTGTTGGCGATTAATGGAATATATTGAATCTTGATGTGATTTTTATCAAATGTGTATTTTAATTTTCTTAAAATGCATATAAAAAATCTCATTGAAAAACATTCAATTGTATGCAATTTCATCAAAGATGTTCATTATATCTATACTATATATAAAAGTGTTAAGTAGTTGGCGGAATTATAGCCCCCCTTTTTTTTTCTTTTAATTTCTTTGAATGTAAATTACAATTTCAACCCTCAAAGTTTATATAATTACTTAATAAACATGGTCTACTAAGATTTCAATTATAGTGACCCTTAGATTTGTGTTGAACATGAAATGATAAATACAATCCTTCAAGTTTGTAGGATTACTTAATAGACAAGTCTTAGTAATAGTAACACAATAGGGACTGTATAGTAATTTTTAAAATTTATTTTAATTTAAAATTCTAACACGGTGGATTTTCAATTATAACCCTCAAAAGTTCCTAAATGATATTGATAAATAGACGTGAGATAAACAAAATAAGGATAAATTTGTCTTTTTAATTACCATAATAGGGACTGTTTACAAATTTGATACTTACTTTACAATTAACATCTAACGAAAAATTCTAATAGTAAATCTTTTATTACTGTGTAAGAAGTGGCCTATACAAAATATAATGAATTTTTTTAATAAAAAAAATTAATAAGCTTAATCAAATAATATCAAGGTGCATGATAGTTTACTCCAATTATTATGAATTTGGATAGAATTTATTTGCTAAAAAGCTAGAAGCCCGAAATGATAGTGTTTGTGAGACTTAAAATTATGTCAAGTGAAGTAACGATTTGGACTGGACCCAAATCAATAGGTATTTGGATTGATAATTATTTTAAATTGTAAAATAAGATAGGGGATGAAAATATAATTTTCTATGCATTTTATGAATTGAAAAGGAATAAGAAATAATATAGGGGTAGAAATTTAATTTGTCATGCAACTTGATGACTTAAATATACGGGGATGTTTGTAAAGTGGAAGAAAGAAAAATATCAACAACAAAAAAATGATAGTCCAAGCAGTAGAGTAATCTAATAAGAATTTATTATTTTCTTGTTTTGTAAAGATATGACTCAACTTTGTACATTTCTCTTCTTACGTTTACATTTCGTGTTCATCCTGATCGATTTAATTATGTTGATCAAGTACTGATATGTTTACAAAAGGTTCCGTGAAAATGCTCATTTCAATGGGAAACATGTTTGTATTTATGTCCTCTGTGATTAGGTATAATATTTTATTTTTCTTAAAAAAATAAAATATTGTCAATAATGTTATTGCCTCCCTAAGTTGATGCATAATGGAAGTTATTTTTGTATGATTGAATTATGTTTATTTATTTATTTATTTATTTATTATAATTTGTGATCTCATAATTAGTTGTATGTAAATTTTTAACTTTTTTTTTTTTTTTTTAATATTATATCGAAAGTAATTTATAATCAAATATTATAATATGAATATTATAATCATGTATATAAATTAAAACACATGCAAGGCATGTGTAACCAAACCTAGTTATAATAAGGGGGTGTTGATAAGAAAAGTTATATATATTGCAAATTAAACCAACTCCCTAAGGTTTGCCCTTTGACAATCGAAAACAACCTTATGATTAATTGACCATAATCTTCTCAAAATTGGTCAAACATAACTGCCGAACGAGTTTGGTCCTTAAAAATACCAAAATGGCCCTAAACTTTTGAATTAATTTTTTTTTTACTGATATTATTCACAAGGATTCACTATCTCCAATAAGATTGTCTAGGGTATGAATGTGAATCATTTACTTGTTCTATCTTTATTTAAGAGTACAATTTTAGTTCTTTAGTGGAATGGACTAAAATTAATAGATCGAACCTAAGTGAATCATTTGTTGATTGTGATTGGGTTATGTCTATTGGAGCTTAAATTTAGATAGCCTGCCAAGATCCCCAATCCACACGGACTTGCATGGATCACTTGATATATTATACCGGACTAATTCATGGGTCAATCTAGAATTGTATTAAGGCATGTGGACTTGTTTCTTTTAGTAAGAATGGGCCTAGTTCACATGTGGGCCTTTTAATTAAGGTCCAATAGATTCAATAAAATGAAAAATAATATTTGGGCCTATCTTTGTATATGGGCGGCAAGGCTTGAAAAATAGCTTAATATATAATTTTATTTTATTATTTTATTAAATGGAAATGAATTAATTTATTAGTTAATTATTTAATTAAGAATCAAAATCTTTTTTGACTAGGAAATATGTTTCTTAGTAGTATACTATTGTGGTAGTATAAATAAAATAAAAGACTTTATTTGGTAAATAGATAAATAAGGGATTTATTTATCTAATCAAATAAGGAAGTCTTTTATATAGTCACAAATACACTAAAGAGTTGGATTAGGGTTTGAAATTTTAATGAAATCTACCTAGGGTTAGGATTTAAGTCAAAAGACACAAATCCTACATGGTAAAAGTTTTTAAACCACAATATATAGACATATTAATATATATGGCACATGTCCGAGATATATAGATTAATATATATATATGGCACTTGGCCGATATATATGATATATGTATATGGCGCCGAGATATACAAATTAATATATATATGGCACTTGGCCGACACACAGATGAATATATATATGGCAAGAAGAAGATATATATAAATATATATATTATTCTTGCAACCGGAAGTGGTGCGCCACAATAAATATTATTTGATGGCAAGTTGAATTCCGGGACATATATATTATTATGGTCAAGAGAAATTCAAAAAAAAAAACCTTAATGCTTCATTGAGAGTTATTTTTCTTTTGCCTGAAAATAAAATCCAACTTTTAGACGGTGTGAGAATTCGGCCAAGAGAGAAAAAGAGAAGAGATCATTTTATTTCGATAGTACACTAGTAGCTTATACATCAATAGGCTTTGTGCACAACTTTGAATAAGGTTCATGCGAGTTTCGATCATTAGATTGTGAATTCAAAAGTGACCGGAACTTTCTTTGTTATCTCTTGGAAGTTTTGTGACTAACGAAAAAGAAAAAGTTTTTGTTATCCATCCTCAGGTACACAATTCAAAGAAAGGGAGACTACGCTCCTAGGTGATTCACGTTCATGATTGGATTGGAAGATCTTGCGGATTACCATCGACACAACGTCAATCAGATCACGCGACAAAGGTACGATATCTTTATTATATGTTAATTAATTAAAGGGTTAAGGTTCATCTTTAAAAAGGAATTTTTTTTGAAATATACTAAACCTATTTTAGTCTCGCTTCCGCTGCGTGCAATCGTTTTTTTTCCCTACAATTGGTATCAGAGCCTTGGTTGTACCCTTTGATTAATTAATATATACGTACGTGAATCTATTTCTTTTTATTGTGATTATGCATGTTTTAGAAAGAGATAGCACTCTAGGTATTCGCATATATAATTACATTGGAATGTATGGGTTTATATATGTTATTATAAAGTGAATTGTTGTTGCTCGATTTTGGTCCTAGAATTTCAATGTATTTTTTTGTTTCGGAATTGTAATAAGAAGGGTGGTCTATCATCGCCATAATTCCTTCTTGGTAGTTGCTAAGTTTTTTATTTATTTTTGCTATTGTAATAAAAATACTGCAGAAAAATATTGTATTAAAATACTGCATTATATTGTATTAAAAATACTGCAGTAGTTTTATTTGAAAAAAAAAAAAAACTACAGTATTTTATTTGTTTAAATACTGCTGTAATATATTCAAGCTTCGAAAATTTGAAGATTTGAAGAATTGGAAGCAACCGGAACAAGTATGGGAAGGTGCGCACCATAGCGACATGCATGCGTGCAAGTTAGCACGCAGCTATGCATGTTGGGCTGTGGGCTGCACACGGCAGCCCTATGAATGCCATGGGCTGCGCACGGCAGTCCTTTGTGGGGTTGTGGGGTGTGCATGCCCATAGGAGGCAGCCAAGGGATGCGCGAGTGGACGATGGCCGCTTGAAGACTTGTTCGCCAAGAAAGGAGTTTTTGTATTCCAAACAAATGTAATTTACTTGCTTTTCTAGGATGGACCAAAATTGTGGCTATTTATTTTTGCATAAATATTACAATATTTGTTATTGTATGATAACACGTCATATAGAATAGGAGTGCTACTCATATATCTCTTTTGGTATGAACATGCATTGAATGATTTAGGTATCTAATTGGCATCTAGATAACATGGTAAATCATTCTATGGAATTTAATCACACGCCTTAAATAATTGAGTGGGAGAAGGTGTCTTGCAAACACCTATGGCCTCTAAGGTTAGTTGAGCTTTATGTTTTATTGGTATCCCCCCAAGGGGCATCCATGAATGGAATTTAGTAAAATACTTCCTTACAAGGATAGACTAGACAATTGCCTCAAACGAGATCTACTCCCAAAGAAGAGATTTTCGTGAGAGAAAATATTGAGGGTCGATATCTTGGTAACACACTCAATGTAATTTTATTGATATCCTTCCGAGAGTTATTGTCAATAAAATTGCAAGGCTAAAATTGAAAACGCTGGTTGTTATGTTAACAATTAGGTGGGACCTAGTCTAACTAGTAAATGGTGCGAACTCTCAAAGGAGGCGTAACATTTATGGGTGTTAGATCACCGTTGAATTTTTACGATTGAATTATTCATTAATTCAAGATAAATATTCGAAAGTGCTTAATCATGATTATTTACTCATATATATTTTTGTTTTTATTCAGAAATCATGACCCCATCCCTAATGAACATCCTGAAAGATAATACTTTAACTGGAGATAATTATGTCACATGGAAAAGGAAAATTGGGTTGTTACTGCAAGCTGAAAAACATAAATTTGTTCTGTCTATTCCTAAGCCACTTGCTCATACTTGTGAATCTAATGGCACAAGTCAAGAGATTCATATGGTTGGTAAAATTGCTACTATTAAGACCCGTAAGAAGGTCAAGAAACAACAGAAGAAAAAGCAATTTGGGCCTACCAAGAAAGTAACCAAGATCAAAGGGAAGTGCTTCCTTTGTGGTGAAATGGGACATTGGAAAAGTCATTGGCCAAAGTCTCAGAACAAGAAGGAACAAGGTAATGTTAATTATCTTGAAACATGTTTTTTGACAGATTCTATAGATTCTTGGATCATAGACTCTGGAGCCACTAATCATGTTTGCTATTCCTTGCAAGGGTTCCAGGAAAGGAAAAGACTGAATAAGAATGAAATCAACTTGCGTTTAGGCAACAGAGCATTGGTGTCTGCCAGTGCAGTGGGAGATATTAGAGTTAATCTAGATTCTAGTAGGCATTTAGATTTGATAGACGTTTATTATGTACCTCAATTCAAGAGAAATTTAATTTCAGTTTCTTGTTTGAATAAATTTGGATATTCGGTTACTTTTAATAAAGATTTTATTATTAGTAAGAATAACAAATTTGTTTACAAAGGTACATTGGAGAACGGCTTATTCTTTTTGCATAAGAATATCTCTCACTTGTTAGACACAGAAACAATGGAACCTAATCATAAAAGAGTAAAATTATCAAAAGATGAAACCTACCTATGGCATTTGCGCATAGGTCATATTAACCTTAATAGGATTAAAAGATTGGTTAGTGATGGACCTTTAAGTGACTTAAAGGTCCTTAAAGGTTGATGATCTACCAACTTGTGAATCTTGTTTGGAAGGTAAAATGACCAAAAGGTCGTTTACGACCAAAGGCACAAGAGCCACTGAATGTTTAGGATTAATACACATTGATGTATGTGGTTCAATGAGCATTCAAGCTAGAGGTGGATATGAGTACTTCATGTAAGGTTGATAATTAGTGTTGGCATTAATTCCATATCAAAACGTGTTTATCTTATAATGTTTAGTGGTTAGTAATTGAAGAATTTTGAAGACGAAGGATGTCTCAACCACAACTCATTCAAGAAGCCGGCTTTTAAGAGATTCAGGTATTATTGGTCGACAAAGGTATTCAAGGACCTCTTATCTCTTACAAGGCTAGGCACACACTCACACATATCATTCTTGTGTGTTCCTTCATGATTTAATTTCATTTACATATCACTTTCACACACTTGGAAAAATATGCTCATGCATTCATATTTAGTTAATAAACTTTGTGTTTTGCATTTTCTAGGACTATGTCCGGAAACTAGCATATGTGTGTGTCTTTGTATTTGTATGTTTCCATATTTTGTGTTTAGGACTTGAACATGTTCTTATTTAATGCCTTATTGAGTTCCGGTCGTTTCGGTTACTCATTCATAAGGTTTCGAGTCCAAACAAGTTGACTACGCTACTTTTCGTTCTCTTTCGTTGAGTTGACTTCATCGATGATTTCTGAGATGATTTCTCAACCGTTTTTCAAAGTTGTGTAGTCATCGTCGTGCGTGAGAGAGTCACGGTTTGTAATCCAGAAACGGATTCGAAATCAGAGTTCTGACGCCCAAGATACGGGCAGAAGAACTGAGGGAGCGCGCAAGAGGACAGCCCAGGCCGTGGGCCACATGGGCTGGCCGTTGATGAGGCCGTGGGCCCCACAGCCTTGAGCACTCTCTGCTCCCGTGTGGGCCACGCGCTCCCCACGGCCAGGGGGTGACGTGGCACCACATGATTGGCTCCTTTGGCCTCTCTCTCTCCTCCTATTTCTTCTCTCTCTCTCTCTCTCTCTCCATTTTGAAATCTAAGAAGAAAAGTTTCAGCTTTCCCGCAAGAACATCCTCTCCAATTTTCAGATTTTCAAAACACCATATCTTCCTCATCCGGAGTCGGATTTGAGTGATTCAAGTTGGAGAGTGTTTGTACTGTTTGATCGTGATTTCCAGTGGTTGAACACTAATTTCTGAACCAGCTGCAGAATCCGAGGTAATGGTCTCAACTTTGGGATTTCTTGTTTTTTGACCTTCCATTTGCTTGGGGTTTCTTCTTCTATATCTATGTTAATGTTTGGTAAAAGCTATTGAGAAAGATAGCTTGATTATCATTCTAATTGAAAGTCAATTTGTGGACTAATGTTGACTAGATTCTATGATTCTAGGTTTTACATATGTTTGTGAGTTGTATTGTGATTAGAATGGCATCTTAGGTTGTTTGGAACTTAATTGAATTAATTTTGTGTTAAAATAACCTTGAGATTTGATTTGATCCTTTGATTGATAAAATCTAGGATTTGTGTATTTGTTTGTGATTTAGAGAATATAGGTTTTGATTGATGTAAATCTCAAAACCTTGCTCTATATTTTTGACTAGTATATTGATTGATTTTAATCTCATATATCTAGTATTTAATTGTATATTGATAGCATCTTGAATTTGTACTTCATGAACATATTATGATTCAAGTGTTATGTGTGTGAATGAGACTTTGAGTGTATGTGTTAGGTGTTTCACATGCTTAGGTTTCTATTCATGTATTTTGCATCTAGACTTGATTATTTGTGATATCACAAGTTTAGGTCTAGTTTTGCCATAGAATGTATTGATCACATGTTCTATGTTGTATTGATTGTTTGCATCATTTGCATTCACATGATCGCACTAGGAAGTCCTTGTAAAAGGCACGAAGTTTTGGTTAGAGTCGGGGTGACTCGGATAGCCAAGCAAGAAGTCTTGCCTAGAGTCGGGATGACTCGGATAGGTAAGCAAGGAGTCATGGCTAGAGTCGGGAGGACTCGGATAGTCATGCATGGGAGGCTCCCTAGAGGCAAGAGTGCCTTGGATAGGGAGTTGGCTATTGTATTGGTAGGCCTAGGCGTATGGTTAGACATAGACTCCGATAGAGCGGGGTACACGAGAGGTGTATGCACTCTTGAGGAATTTCTAATCTACCATCGATGTTGGTTGTGTGTGGTGTCCAATATATGGTGGTTTCGCATCATTGAGGGATTTCACACTTTCCAATAGGGTTGGGTAGGCTTAGACTTCACTAGGTTGGGTGAACTAAAGATTGGTCACTTTGTGAATGTTCTATGTTTACTTTCCAATAATATAGTACCCAATGGTTGTAGTTCAACCCGTGGATGTTTCCTCCTTGGAGGTTTTACCACGTTAAAAAATCTCTTGTGTTAATTCTTCCTATCTCTTTCTCTTATATTTTAATTGTAGATTTTATTATCTTGTTTCATAATATTCACAAGTGTTGCATTGTGAAGCAAGATTTTGTATAGTGTGATTAGTGAATTCTTTGTATAGGTCTATTTTGTATTTTTGATTCGTTTATATATTGTAATTTTTGTATAGTGACATTTTGATCACTCTTGTAATTCATTGAACACTGATTGAAATACAAGCTTACTTTGTGTTGTGTTTATTTGTTCTTATACCTCACATAACTTGTTGATATACTTAGACCTTGCTCTTATGATTGTATGATCGTATTGTCTTTGTATGTCTTCCTTGGCTTATTGTGTTGTGTGTAAGGCTACCTTGAGGGACAAACGAAAGTTTGTTCAAGGGTTTGAAAAAGGTGTAAAAACCTATTCACCCCCCCCTCTAGGTATGCTTTAAGCAATTTAACTTCGTTTTTATACTTTCATTTGGTATCAGAGCGGGTCGTTGGACGGCACTCGACGAGATCCGGTTTATACTTACGAGTGGATTGCTTAGGTTTTTGTTAGTATGGTTTTCCAAGATGATGTGATGACCGAAGGGGCTTTGAATTCTAGGCCTCCTCTTCTCAAGGGTCACAACTATGGGTTTTGGAAATTGAGGATGAAGGCTTACATCCGATCTATTGATGAGAGAGCTTGGATGACCGTTGAAGAAGGTTACCTTGCTCCTAACAAGATTGAGGATGGAGTGACCGTTTCTAAGCCCAGGAGTGAGTGGTCTACTAATGAGTTTGAGTTAGCAAAATGGCATCATCGGGCGGTGAATGCTATTTTTGGAGGTGTTGATAGTAGGCAATTTTCCTACATTCAAAACCTAGAAACTGCTAAGGAGGCATGGGAGGCTCTCCAAGTCACCAATGAGGGGACTAAAGCGGTGAAGAAGTCTCGTCTTCAATTGCTCACTTCCCAATTTGAGGTTTTGCAAATGGGTGAGGAAGACAAGTTTGTTGACTTCCAAGATAAGCTTCTAGACATCGCCAACCAATGCCAAGCACTTGGTACTCCTATCTCCGGTGAGAGGCTAAATTGGAAGATTCTTAGATTGTTAGGATTATGCTCAATAGCAAGAGTGTAATATTGTAATTAACAATCTTTTTCATATTAATAAAGTGATTTCTGGTTTAACAAATCGTATAGCATTTATAGTTTAATATTATAATTGTCAAAGTAAATAATTATAAGGTCTAAAGACTATGAGAAAAGAAGAATTGTTCGTACATCTGGATATGTATGTGGTAGACACAATTCTTTAGTTAGTCTTGAATAATGTTCACAACTTAAGTTAAAGGTTGGGCACCTTTATCTTGTTAAAGTTGTAGAATTCTTTTGCTAGCATTTGAGTGGGATCAAATGAGATATGATGAGTCTAAAATCATCGGAGTGTCTTTGAGCAAAAAGATCTAGTGCACTGGGTGCATTGAACTGGGTCACAATGAAAAGCTTTATCTAGAACCGTCAATAGATAATAGTCTTTTCATTATCAGGACAATCGGAGAGTCTATCTTAATCCTGAGATAAATGATGGACTTATGGTTGCAAGTGATATCATTTGAGTTATCAATGAGTACAATTATATCGCATAGTCTATCCTCGATAGTTTGGTGATATTCATTTGTTAATCGATAGAGGACTTCATTTATAGATATGGAAATCGTGGCTCCATTTATTAAATGAGAGTATAATATCATCATATGGATGTTTTGAGGTAATTGGATATTAAATCTCAAGTTTTCGATAGTGTCTATTGAAAACATGGCTTCTGGACAAGTCAAAATATCCAAGTTCAAAACGTGGTCATATGAGTAAATATGGTAACTTGGAGAGTTATAGGCGGTCTATGAACTCTTGGCGATTACTGATATTAATCACGAGGATACACTTTCTCCAATATGATTGTCTAGGGTATGAATGAGGAGCATCTTCCTTTTCTATCTTTATTTAAGAGTTCAATTTTAGCTCTTTAGTGGAATGAGTTAAAATTAATGGATCGGGCCTAAGTGAATCATTTGTTGATTGTGATTAGGTTATGTCTATTGAAGCTTAAATTTAGATGGCCCGCCAAGATCCCCAATCCACACGGACTTGCATGGATCACTTGATATATTCTACCGGACCAATTTAAGGGTCCATCTAGAATTGCATTTAATATATTAAGAATATAATATGCACATTATTTATGTAATGGGCTGCTCAATTATATTAATATATTAATGAATGACATGTGGGCTTGTTTCTTTTAGTAAGAATGGGTCTGGTTCACACGTGGGCTTTTTATTTAAAGTCCAATGGATTAAATGAAATAAGAAAATAATATATAGCCCATTTGTTTAAGTGGGGCGGCAAGAAGGTTTTTAACCTAATATATTATTTTGTTTCATTGTTTTAATTAAATAAGAATTAATTAATTTATTAATTAATTGTTTAATTAAGAAACAAATCTTTTCTGAATAGGAAATATATTTCCTAGAGCAATACTATTGGTAGTAGTTTACTAAAAGTAAAAGACTTGTTTGAAAAGAAAATAAATAATTAATTTTATTTATTTAATCAAATAAGAAGTGTTTTTTATTTAGTGAAATAAAAAGAATAAAAGATTTATGAATTAAATTAGGGTTTGAAGTCTTAAACTAAATAGGAATTAGGGTGCAATACAAACTCCTTTTGGCTTGAGTATTGCGGCAACCCTAGTCCCTTTTAGGTTAGGATTTTCGGCCACCCTAAAGAGAAATAAGAGAAGAAAATTTGGCAACCTATATATTCACTCTTATAGATTTCGGCCAACCTAAGGCTTGGTGCTTGAGATTCTATTTTCTTCTTCTTCTCAATTCATAGAGAGATTATTTTATTCTACTAAAACATAAAAGAGTGTTAGATTATTCTTTGATGGTATACTATTTGCTTATTCATCAATAAGCTTGTGTGTACGACATCGATCTAGGTTCACGCGAGTTTCGATCATTAGATTGAGAACTCAAAAGTGACCCGAATAATCTTAGTATTCTTTTGATTGTTTTTTGTGACTAACAAAGAAAAGAAAAGTTTGTTTGTCCATTCACAGGTTTGCAATTCAAAGAAAAGGGAGACCACGCTCCTAGGTGATCCACGTTCGTGCTAGGATTGAAGATCTTGCGGATTACCATCGACGTAAGTCAATCGGATCACGCGACAAAAGGTATTATTCTTTTGTTAGATAATATATATGTTTAATTGATTAAAGGGTTTAAGGTTCATAAAAGGGAAGAATTTTTAAAAGTCACTAAATCTATTTATAGTCTCGCTTCCGCTGCGTGTACTACGGTATTTTTCCCTATAAAGATCACTTCCAAAGAGGTTCAAAGCCAAGGTTACCGCCATTGAAGAGAGCAAAGACGTTGACATCATGAGCATAGATGAGTTGCTAGGGTCTCTTCAAACTTTTGAGGCGTGTATGAAACCAAAGGCTAAGAACAAGGGTTTAGCTCTCAAGGTTGTCAAGGAAGCTAGTAGTAGCGATGATGATGAGGAGATGGCATTATTGGTTAGAAAGTTTAGGAAGTTCATGAGGAAAGGTGCCAAGTCAAGTGGCAAGTACTCAAGGGACAAGGAAGTCAAGAAGTCCTTTACTCCACCTCATGAGAGGAGTGGCCATGCTAAGAGCAATAGGAAAGTTCAATGCTTCAAGTGCAAGAAGCTTGGACATTATGCTTCGGATTGTCCTAGTGGAGATTCTAAGAAGGACAAGAAGGGAAAGGCTATGGCGGCTACATGGAGTGAAGATGATGTCTCTAGTGATGAGGAGAGCTCAAGTGATGAGTCTTCTAGTGAAGAAGAGCTAGTAAGCAACTTTGTTGCATTCATGGCTTCTCACTCTACTCTAGAGGATGTTAATCAAGATTCGTTGGATAAGAAGATTGATTAAAGTCATCAAGAGTGTTTAAGTGATAATCCATCATACATTGATCTTTTGGCTAAGGTGAAGTTTCTTGAGGAGAAGTTGAAATTAGCCTTGAGTGAGATTGATGAGAAGGAGGACTTGATCAAGATTCAAGTGGATGAGTTTGTTACTACAACTCGTAAGCTCTTGCGTGAAAAGAATGCTATTGAAAAGAAGCTTTGCGAAGTTGAGGGTACTTTGCTTGAAAAGGATAGGATCATCTCTAATATGAACTTAGGGAGCTCAAGTGTAGCGGTGGTTGAAGAGAAGCTCATAGAAGCATGGCTTCCTACTAGCGAAGCTATCATTGAAGAGAAAGCTCCTAAGAAGAGACGTTCCAAGAAGAAGAACAAATTGAAGAATAAGGTACCCCTTGAAACTCCCATTTGTCCTCCACCACCGGAAGGTAAAATCTCTCCTTTTGTTCCCATATGTCATTTTTGCAATACCTTAGGCCATATCAAGCCCAAGTGCTATAAATTCATTGAATATTGCAACTTAGAAAATGCATCTAGGAATAGAGAGATTGGACCATATTCTATGCATGCTAAAGCTTTTGAATATGGAAAGCATGATAATTTTTCAAAGCATGTTAAGAATGTCCGGAAGGTGAAGAATGCATATCCTTCAAAATTTGACCATGCATGTGTTGCTAACAATGTTGAGAAAAAGAGTATTAATGATATTATTGTGAATCAAGTTGTGGAAGAACTTTACTCTAGGTTCAACATTGTGGTCAAAGAGAATCTTGATGATGTTCGTGTATGTCCACCCAAGACAAAATTTGTCAAGGGTGAGTGCTCTTACCATTAGTGTAAGTTGCACATGTGAGTTAGCTTTAAGACTAGTGTTGTTGTTAAGAAGCTTAGCTTTTTGCTTTGTATCTTTACAACTTGACATGAACTTAGCTATCTCACTTTGTTTGTTATGATAGTCAAAATTTGTTGATTAACTTTTGAGAAGTTTTTTTTTGGAATCTATATGGTAACATTGTTGTTATGGCTTTTAGATAAAGTCATTTTTTTTGTTTGTTTGAGTTGGATTACATTGTCTTTAGTCTCTTGGAATCGACACACCTATAACTTGTAGTCATGAGGACTTACAAGCCAAGAGGACTCATAAAAAGGGTGAAGGCATTGTATTTGGTGAAAATAGCTTGCGAAGGTATCTCTATATCATATTGCTTGCTTACTTGATTTTTTCATCTATCAACTCATTGGTTGTATCACATTCATGAAGCATGTCATAATTGAGAACTAATATAGTGTTTATATGGTACTCTTTGACATTTGCTAGTTTAAGATCTTTTGGTGATAAGTGTTCACATTGATCTTATTTCATGAAGTTTGTTGTTATTTGTATGATTGTTGAGTGGCTAATTTTTGAATAATGTGAGCTTCATATTCTTTGATAGCTACTCTCTTGAGAAGTAGAGATCTTAAGTAAGTCTCTTTACTTGCTTCTAGATAATGTGCTTTTAAGCCTTGAAATTGGTTTCACAAATGCACTTTGCTTCTCTTGTATGTTTTGTTAAGTATGTTGAGCTTGATTGATGTTCGCTTTGGATACACCTTGAAGTCCTAAGGACTAGTACATTTAAAAATGACCAATGGTTAGTATCCATTTGCTTCGACAACATAGAACTCAACGAGCACCCTCATGGAAAGGGCTACACACCTTGGTTGTGAAGCCACCCAATGTAGGAAAGGGCTACGCCATTGTGATGAGTGAAAGCCGCCATGAGGTGTATATGTTTTTGTTAGAAAAATCAAAGAAGTGTTGAATTGAATCATAAAAAATAAAAAAATAAAAAATCTTTGATTCAAGCCTAAATAAAAAAAAAAGGGGGCTTTTGAAGTATAGTTGAATAATCAAATGAGCTCGGGTTGACAAATAGAAATGGGTTGACGAGCCACATGCACACACACGCTCACATGTTGAAATCTATTCTCTTTATAAGCAAAATTTCGGATGATAACCGGTTTGACCTTTTTATGGAAAGGCCTAAGATGAATAGATGTTGAAATTGTATGCATGTTTGATTATCAAACTACTTCTTTTCATATACTTGAAGCAAAATCTTCACACACTCATGTTTGCTTAATTAGTATTTTTGATACTTTAGCAATTTTTGATGACATATGAGAGTGATTGAAAATCTTGATGTAACTCTCTTAGATATGTGAAGTTTATTTGCAAATCTAATAAAAATTGCTTGTGATGTGATTGTGTGGTGATTTTTGTGAACATTTGTCTATCTTGATTTTAGATGAGGCACTTGTCAAGGGGGAGCATAATATGCTAAATTCTTGTTCTCTTTTATGACATGTTCACATGTTCTTCAAGGTTGTTGTTTGTTGGCATTATTCTTATTTTTGATAAATCATGAAGATGCTTTGATAAATTCATATTTGCATGATGATTTATTGAATATAGTGTTTTGCCTTTGTATATGTTTATTGATTCTTTATTTGCTTCTTTGTTTCCTCTCACTTTGGTTTTTAGTTTGTTTTGTGTAGCAAGATTATGGGAAAAGCAAAGAAGATTGGTGGAAATACTTCTTCAACTCCCATTGCCAAGTCCAAACCTACAATTTCTTCCAAAATTTCCAAAGGTAACAAAGTGGATGAATTGGGAATTTTTGGTTGCAAAAAGTTAATTCAAGAAAGAGGTATTGACTTGGACTCTTGTATTGGATCCTATGTTTATGATGTGCTTAAGAGTAGAAATTGGATTTCATGGGTGAACATGTTAGGAATCTCTAATGAGACCGTTGTTAGAGAGTTTTATCATGCTTACAAATCCGGTTCTACTGTGACTAGTGCTACTCTAAGCATAAGGAAAGTTGTCTTTAGAGTTTGTCCTAGGAAGGTTAATGAATTTCTTAACTTGCCCGATGATATTGAATCGGAATTCCTTGATGTTGATATCTTGGAAAACCTTGATTTAATGGGTAGGACTCTATGTGATGATAGTAATTTTGTGTGGGGGAAACGTGCTTTTATTAGGCAAGGTGAGCTAACAAAAATTAGTGCATTTTGGCATTTATTTGTGTGCTCCAATCTTGTTGTTTCTACTAATGCTTCGGAGCTTAATAGAGACAAAATTAAGATTGTATATGCCTTGGTGACTAACAAACCTATAAACTTTGGTGAATTGCTTGTGGAGCAAATTGAAATTGCGGCTTGTACTAGTCGTTTGGACAAGAAATTGGCTTTTCCGGGGTTTATAACTCAATTGTGCTTAGCTAAAGGTGTGAGGAATCTTGATGGTGATGTTATGCTTCCTCCCTTAGAGAAGTTGAGTGAGAAACGTATGGCAACCATGTCGTACAAGGACAAGGGAAAGTCTAATGATGTACTTAGGCTTTTTGGTGATTCTCTTGATTCTAACCATGTCCTTAGCTCACCCGCTCTTCCTAGTTGGGCTTTAAAATTGAGGAAAGAGGTTGAAGAATCTCATAGGTTGATTGAGGCGTCACAAAGGAAGATTGAAGACCTTAGTGCCAAGCTTGTTGTTCAAGATGAAAGGATCAAAGAGTTGGAAAGAAAATCAACTCCAACAAGGTAATATGTGAGATCCGCACACCGTTCTTCTTTCCTTGGTGGCACAAGTGGCTAGAGAGCTTCATGAGGTATACTTTCTTACTCTTTCCCTTTGGCTTCATATCATGTCAAAAAGGGGGAGAAATATGAGAAACACATGGGAGAAATCTAGCTTACTTAGTCTTATTTTAGTTGTTTTATATTTTTGTATATTTGGTATCTAGCTTGAACTATATGGCATGTAATATTTTTTTTGTTGAATCTTGGCTTAGAATATTTTGATGGATAGTATGTATTAAGGGGGAGCATACTTGATCCATTTGAACTTATATGTTACTATTTTCTTGCCTAAGATTGGATATTGCCATACTTGTTGTCTCTTGGATATTCTTGTGCTTTCAAGTTCTTTTTAGGTGATATCAAGAGAAGACCAAGTTGAAGTTCAAGACTTGTTTTTGGTTGTTAATTTGTGTCTATATGTGTAACTCATTGTACTCATTGTGACCAAATTTTTTTTGTAATTGTTTTAGTGTTTGTTTAGGAGTTTTGACATGGAATTTGCCAAAGGGGGAGATTGTAAGGTTGATAATTAGTGTTGGCATTAATTCCATATCAAAAGGTGTTTATCTTGTAATGTTTAGTGGTTAGTAATTGAAGAATTTTGAAGACGAAGGACGTCTCAACCACAACTCATTCAAGAAGCCGGCTTTTAAGAGATTCGGGCATTATTGGTCGACAAAGGTATTCAAGGACCTCTTATCTCTTACAAGGCTAGGCACACACTCACACATATCATTCTTGTGTGTTCCTTCATGATTTAATTTCATTTACATATCACTTTCACACACTTGGCAAAATATGCTCATGCATTCATATTTAGTTAATAAACTTTGTGTTTTGCATTTTCTAGGACTATGTCCGGAAACTAGCATATGTGTGTGTCTATGTATTTGTATGTTTTCGTATTTTGTGTTTAGGACTTGAACATGTTCTTATTTAATGCCTTATTGAGTTCCGGTCGTTTCAGTTACTCATTCATAAGGTTTCGAGTCCAAACAAGTTGACTACGCTACTTTTCGTTCTCTTTCGTTGAGTTGACTTCATCGATGATTTCTGAGATGATTTCTCAACCGTTTTTCAAAGTTGTGTAGTCATCGTCGTGCGTGAGAGAGTCACGGTTTGTAATCCAGAAATGGATTCGAAATCAGAGTTCTGACGCCCAAGATACGGGCAGAAGAACCGAGGGAGCGCGCAAGAGGACAGCCCAGGCCGTGGGCCACATGGGCTGGCCGTTGATGAGGCCGTGGGCCCCACGGCCTGGAGCACTCTCTGCTCCCGTGTGGGCCACGCGCCCCCCATGGCCAGGGGGTGACGTGGCACCACATGATTGGCTCCTTTGGCCTCTCTCTCTCCTCATATTTCTTCCATCTCTCTCTCCATTTTGAAATCTAAGAAGAAAAGTTTCAGCTTTCCCGCAAGAACATCCTCTCCAATTTTCAGATTTTCAAAACACCATATCTTCCTCATTCGGAGTCGGATTTGAGTGATTCAAGTTGGAGAGTGTTTGTATTTGAGTCCTCTAACATCTCCAATGGTTTGGTGGCTGTTTGATCGTGATTTCCAGTGGTTGAACACTGATTTCTGAACCAGCTGTAGAATCCGAGGTAATGGTCTCAACTTTGGGATTTCTTGCTTTTTGACCTTCCATTTGCTTGGGGTTTCTTCTTCTATATCTATGTTAATGTTTGGTAAAAGCTATTGAGAAAGATAGCTTGATTATCATTCTAATTGAAAGTCAATTTGTGGACTAATGTTGACTAGATTCTATGATTCTAGGTTTTACATATGTTTGTGAGTTGTATTGTGATTAGAATGGCATCTTAGGTTGTTTGGAACTTAATTGAATTAATTTTGTGTTAAAATGACCTTGAGATTTGATTTGATCCTTTGATTGATAAAATCTAGGATTTGTGTGTTTGTTTGTGATTTAGAGAATATAGGTTTTGATTGATGTAAATCTCAAAACCTTGCTCTATATTTTTGACTAGTATATTGATTGATTTTAATCTCATATATCTAGTATTTAATTGTATATTGATAGCATCTTGAATTTGTACTTCATGAACATATTATGATTCAAGTGTTATGTGTGTGAATGAGACTTTGAGTGTATGTGTTAGGTGTTTCACATGCTTATGTTTCTATTCATGTATTTTGCATCTAGACTTGATTATTTGTGATATCACATGTTTAGGTCTAGTTGTGCCATAGAATGTATTGATCACATGTTCTATGTTGTATTGATTGTTTGCATCATTTGCATTCACATGATCGCACTAGGAAGTCCTTGTAAAAGGCACGAAGTCTTGGTTAGAGTCGGGGTGACTCGGATAGCCAAGCAAGAAGTCTTGCCTAGAGTCGGGATGACTCGGATAGGTAAGCAAGGAGTCATGGCTAGAGTCGGGAGGACTCGGATAGTCATGCATGGGAGGCTCCCTAGAGGCAAGAGTGCCTTGGATAGGGAGTTGGCTATTGTATTGGTAGGCCTAGGCGTATGGTTAGACATAGACTCCGATAGAGTGGGGTACACGGGAGGTGTATGCACTCTTGAGGAATTTCTAATCTACCATCGATGTTGGTTGTGTGTGGTGTCCAATATATGGTGGTTTCGCATCATTGAGGGATTTCACACTTTCCAATAGGGTTGGGTAGGCTTAGACTTCACTAGGTTGGGTGAACTAAAGATTGGTTACTTTGTGAATGTTCTATGTTTACTTTCCAATAATATAGTACCCAATGGTTGTAGTTCAACCCGTGGATGTTTCCTCCTTGGAGGTTTTACCACGTTAAAAAATCTCTTGTGTTAATTCTTCCTATCTCTTTCTCTTATATTTTAATTGTATATTTTATTATCTTGTTTCATAATATTCACAAGTGTTGCATTGTGAAGCAAGATTTTGTATAGTGTGATTAGTGAATTCTTTGTATAGATCTATTTTGTATTTTTGATTCTTTTATATATTGTAATTTTTGTATAGTGACATTTTGATCACTCTTGTAATTCATTGAACACTTATTGAAATACAAGCTTACTTTGTGTTGTGTTTATTTGTTCTTATACCTCACATAACTTGTTGATATACTTAGACCTTGCTCTTATGATTGTATGATCGTATTGTCTTTGTATGTCTTCCTTGGCTTATTGTGTTGTGTGTAAGGCTACCTTGAGGGACAAACGAAAGTTTGTTCAAGAGTTTGAAAAATGTGTAAAAACCTATTCACCCCCCCTCTAGGTATGCTTTAAGCAATTTAACTTCGTTTGTATACTTTCACTTCATCACTTTCACAGATGATTACTCGAGATTTGGTTATATGTATCTCATGAGACATAAGTCCGATACTTTTGACATGTTCAAAGCATTTAAAGCTGAAGTGGAAAATTAGTTAGATAAACATATAAAAATCTTGAGATCTGATCGTGGTGGAGAATATCTATCTGGTGAGTTTCAACAATATCTTGTTGATAATGGAATTATTTCTTATTTTTCTGCACCAGGTACACCTTAACAAAATGGGGTGGTAGAAAGGAGAAATCGAACTCTTTTAAATATGGTTAGGTCTATGTTGAGTTATTCAACGCTTCCTATTTCTTTTTGGGATATGCTTTACAAACTGCAATATACATTCTAAACGATGTACCATCTAAGTCGGTTCCTCAAACACCGCATGAGTTGTGGACTGGGCGAAAGCCTAGTTTACAACATTTAAGGATATTTGGTTGTCCTGTACATGTGGTAAAAGGAAAGACAGAAAAGATGGAGTCTCATTCGGAAACATGCATATTTGTGGGGTATCCAAAAGAAACTAAGAGATATTATTTCTATAGTCTTTCAGATCTTAAAGTATTTGTTTCAACAAATGCTAAATTTCTGGAAAAGGACTATATTAATGATTTTGTACCTACAAGTAGAATTGTCCTGAATGAGATGTCAGGAGATACAATTCCAAAAGAGGTTACACAACCTAGCCCAATTGTAAGTTTCGCACCATCACAAAATCAACAACCTACCATTCCTCGTCGTAGTGGGAGGGTTAGTAGAAAACCTAAGAGATACATCGGTCTGGGAGAATCAATGGAGAATCTCCCAGATGACGATAATCCCTACACATATAAGGAAGCAATGGAGCATGTTGATGGTCGCCATTGGCAAAAGGCAATGCAAGTTGCAAAAATCCAAATATGGATTAAAGCAAGCATCTTGATCCTGGAACATAAGGTTCGATCAAGCTGTGATGAACCTTGTGTATGCAAAAGGATTAATGGCGACAAGTTGGTTTTCCTAAATTATTTATGTTGATGATATACTACTCATCGGAAACGATGTAGGTGTATTGACATCAGTAAAAGAATGGTTAGCAAAACAATTTGATATGAAGGACTTAGGAGAAGCAAGTTATATTTTTGGTATCCAAGTAATACGGGATAGAAAGAATAGAATGATTGCACTATTCCAAGCTTCATACATAGATAAAATCTTGTCTAGATTTTCCATGCAAGATTCCAAGAAAGGTATGTTACTTTTCAGACATGGAATCAAACTTTCTAAGGAATAAGTTCCTAAGAATGAGCAAGAAGAGCAATTCATGAGTAGAATTCCAAATGCCTCGGCAGTTGGAAGGCTCACGTATGCAATGCTCTGCACTAGACCAGATATTTGTTTTGCTGTGGGCATTAGCAAGTTTCAATCGAAACTTGGTCCTAATCACTGGACGACAGTCAATCATATTTTCAAGTATCTCAGGAGAATGAGAGATAATATGCTTGTATACTCTGAGAGATAATATGCTTGTATACTTAGAAGGGGATTTAATTCCTGTTGGGTATACAGATTCTGACTCTAGAAAATCCACGTCAGGATTTGTGTTTACTATTGGAGGAGGAGCAGTCATATGGAGGATGAAACAAATACTAGGTGTGTTGAATATTAATCTAGAGAGGGGGGTGAATAGATTTTAATAGATTTTACCCAATTTTCGTTTAAGGTCAATATTACAAAAATGCCCCTAATAGTTAATAAAATAAAGCAAGTGTAATATGGTGCGGAAATATAAACAACACTTGATATTTACGTGAAAACCCTCACGGGAAAAACCACGGATTGTTAAGTGAGCCACACCCGAACCTCGAATCCACTAAATATGATAAAATTACAACCTAATCCCGGAAGTAATCACACACCTACCTAATCCCGATATGAGTGAACCTAGTTCGATTGCTTGCGATCTAAGAAACCTAATTCCGGAAGCTACACACACGACTTTGATTCTTAATGAAGAGATTAACACCCTAAGTGAATATATGAATATCCAAAATGCAACATAGAGTACCCTAACTCTATATTGCATATTTGGATATCATTGCATATTCACATAGGGTTGTGCATCTCTTTTGAGAGATTTAAGTCTTGTGTGATTGACCGGGATTAGGTCGGACACCGGGAATAGGTGGTCACATAAGCAATTGGAATAGAGCCACTTTTAAAGGCCTGCGTGGTAGAAGTGGGGGGTTATTGACCGGAGTGTTAGACGAGGTCTACATAGGTTGTAAACTCCATTTCAATTAGTGGATTTCGGGTTCCGAGTGTGGCTTACTAAACAGCCCGTGGTTTTTCCCAGTGGTTGGGTTTCCACGTAAACATCAAGTGTTATTTAAATTTCCGCATCTTATTACACTTGTATGTATTTTTGACTTGTTAGGGGTAATTTCATAAAATTGACATGCACGCGAAAATTGGGTAATAATTAGATAAAATCTATTCCCCCCCCCCTCTCTCTCTCTCTCTCTCTCTCTCTAGCTTTATAAAGTAAACACACCTTGAGAACGTATTCCTTTCAAACACTAAGATGCAAGCTACAATTAATGCTAAAACTAGAATGCAACTACAATTAGTAATGTGATGAACAGTGTTCTAGTAGGCGCTAGGCGCTAGTCGGGTAGAGACCCAGCGCCTAACGCCTAGGTCGATTAGTCGGCTGAAAGTTCTCACAGTGTGTAGAATATTAATCTATAGGGGGGGGGGGGGGGGGGGGTGGATAGATTTTAAGAGTTATTACCCAATTTTCACATGTATGTCAATTTTACAAAAATGCCCCTAACTAGTCAAAAAGACAATCAAATGTAATATGGTGCAGAATGTAAATAACACTTGATATTTACGTGGAAACCCTCACACGAAAAACCACGGGCTGTTATGTGCGCCACACACGAACCTCGAATCCACTAATTGAAATGATTACAACCTAATCCCGGTTTAATAATCTAATCCCGATCAATAATTATCACAACTACCTAATCCCGGTATAAGTGGACCTAGTCCAATTGCTTGCGAATTAAGTAACCTAATCCCGATCACAACACAAGACTTAATTCTCTAAAAAGAGATAATACAACCTAAGTGAATATATGAAATATCCAAAATGCAATTTAGAGCTAGGTTACTCTATATGCTTATCTAGGATAATGATTTTGCAATTAATTCAATCCTAGATATTAAAAGCTAGATGACATGTCAAATAGCTTAGCTAAACATAGATTATGAAAACCTAGATAGCTATCAAAATACAACACTCAATCATGTTAACACAACAATCTCTATTTTGTATCTAGAATATAATCTAAGAACATACAAATAATATAAGAGATGTCAATGATAAATAAAACACTAATTATATATGATAGTAGTGAAGAACTTACCAAAGAATATGTGTTGACCAAAACCCATGCAAGCAAGCATCCTAACTAAGCTAGAGAATGCTAGATGATATTTTGATGCATATGAGAATGGTTTTTGAGTGTTAAAAATGTGTTCTTGATTTGATTTTCTCTCAAATGTCTCTCTTTGAAGTTTAGGGTTCTTAGAGTTAAAGAACATAGTTTAGAGAATGAGAAAGTGTGATATTTATAGGCATCAAGAACAGAGCATGTGAAAAGACAAATTTGCCCTTGAACACGCACGATCGGCGGTTTCAATCGGCGGCCAAGCGGCCATTCACAACCGTCGAACCAACCGCAGAATCAAACCTGAGATAAAAATCAATCAGGTATGAAATGGCGGTTTCGGTCGGTGGCCAAGCTGCCAATCAAACCACCAATTCACTAAAAATGGTGAAACCAAAGGAGAAGCCAAGGGCATTCTTCGTAGGCGGTCTTCACGCTAAACCAAACACACATTTGAGCAAGCACAGACGTTTCCCAACATATTCGGGAAACGAATTACATGACACAAAAACACACAACAAGATATATCAATCAAAGTGCTAGTGTGTAAAGTGACATGTGAAGAGTATGCACACAAATGCAAATTGTTAGGTTGATAATTAGTGTTGGCATTAATTTCATATCAAAACGTGTTTTACTTGTAATGTTTAGTGGTTAGTAAATGAAGGATTTCGAAGACGAAGGACGTCTCAACCATTATTCGTTCAAGTTGCCGGCTTTTAAGAGTTTCGGACATTATCGGTCTACAAAGGTATACATGACCTCTTATCTCTTACAAGGCTAGGCACACACTCACACATATCATTCTTGTGTGTCCCTTCATGATTTTATTTCATTTACATTTCACTTTCACACACTTGGCAAAATATGCTCATGCATTCACATTTAGTTAATAAACTTTGTGTTTTGCATTTTCTAGGACTATGTCCGGAAACTAGCATATGTGTGTGTATTTGTGTTTGTATGTTTCCGTATTTTGTGTTTAGGACTTGAACATGTTCTTATTCAATGCCTTATTGATTTCCGGTCATTTCGGTTACTCATTCATAAGGTTTCGAGTCCAAACGCGTTGACTATGCCACTTTACGTTGTGTTGACTTCATCGATGATTTCCGAGATGATTTCTTAACCTTTTTTCAAAGTTGTATAGTCATTTTCGTGCGTGAGAGAGTCACGGTTCGTAATCCGAATACGGATTCGAATTCAGAGTTCGAACGCTCGAGATACGGGCCAACGAACCGAGGGTGCGCGGGAGAGGACAGCCCAGGCCGTGGGCCACATGGGCTGGCCGTGGTTGAGGCCGTGGGCCCCACGGCCTGGAGCACCTTCTGCTCCCGTGTGGGCCACGCACCCCCCACGGCCTGGGGGTGACATGGCACCACGTGATTGGCCGAAAAATTCTTTCTCTCTCCTCCTATTTCTTCCCTCTCTCTCTCATTTTGAATTTTGAAGTTGAAACATTTCAGTTTTCCCATAAGGCATTCTCTCCAATTTTTCCAAACTTCAAAACACCATATCTTCCTCATCCGGAGTCGGATTTGAGTGATTTAAGTTGGAGAGTGTTCGTATTTGAGTCCTCTAACATCTCCAAGTGGTTTGGTAGCTGTTTGATCGTGATTTCCAGTGGTTGATCACTGAATTCCGAACCAGCTTCAAAATCCGAGGTAATGGTCTCATCTTAGGGATTTCTTGTTATTTGATCTTCCAAATGCTTGGGGTTTCTTCTTCTATATCTATGTTATTGTTTTATGAAAGCTATTTGAAAAGGTAGCTTGATTATCATTCCAATTGAAATTCAATTTATGGACTTATGTTGACTAGATTTTATGATTCTAGGTTTTACATTTGTTTGTGAGTTGTATTGTGATTAGAATGGCATCTTAGGTTGTTTGATACTTAATTGAATTAATTTTGTGTTAAAATGACTTTGAGATTTGATTTGGTCCTTTGATTGAAGAAATCAAGGATTTGTGTATTTGTTTGTGATTTAGAAAATATAGGTTTTGATTGATGTAAATCTCAAAACCTTGCTCTATATTTTTGTCTAGTATATTGATTGATTTTAATCTCATATATCTAGCCTTTGATTGTATATTGATAGCATCTTGAATTAGAACTTAATGAACATTTTGTGATTCAAGTGTTATGTGTGTGAATGAGACTTTGAGTGTATGTGTTAGGTGTTTCACATGCTTAGGTTTCTATTCATGTATTTTTGCATCTAGACTTGATTAATTGTGTTTTCACATGTTTAGGTCTATTTGTGCCATAGAATGTATTGATCACATGTTCTATGTTGAAATGAATGTTTGCATCATTTGCATTCACATGATCACACTAGGAAGTCCTTGTAAAAGGCATGAAGTCTTGGTTAGAGTCGGGATGACTCGGATAGCCAAGCAAGAAGTCTTGCCTAGAGTCGGGATGACTCGGATAGGTAAGCAAGAAGTCATGGCTAGAGTCGGGAGGACTCGGATAGTCATGCATGGGAGGCTCCCTAGAGGCAAGAGTGCCTTGGATAGGGAGTTGGCTAACATATTGGTAGGCCTAGGCGTATGGTTAGACATAGACTCCGATAGAGCGGGGTACACGGGATGTGTATGCACTCTTGAGGAATTTCTAATCTACCATCGATGTTGGTTGAGTGTGTTGTCCAATATATGGTGGTTCCGCATCATTGAGGGATTTCATACTTTCCAATAGGGTTGGGTAGGCTTAGACTTCACTAGGTTGGGTGAGCTAAAGATTGGTCACTTTGTGAATGTTCTATGTTTACTTTCCAATAATATAGTACCCAATGGTTGTAGTTCAACCCGTGGATGTTTCCTCCTTGGAGGTTTTACCACGTTAAAAAAATCCCTTGTGTTAATTCTTTCTATCTCTTCTCTTATATTTTAATTGTATATTTTATTGTCTTGATTCATACTATTCACTTGTGATGTATTGTGAACCAAGTCTTTGTATAGTGTGATTAGAGTATTCATTCTATAGATCAATTTGTATCTTTGATTCTTTTGTATATTGTAATATTTGTTTAGTGACATTTTGCTCACTCTTGTAACACATTGAACATCTTATGAAATACAAGCTTATTTTGTTGTTATGATTATTTGATATTTTACCTCACATGACTTGTTGATATACTTAGACATTTCTCTTATGATTGTGTCATCGTATTGTCTATGTATGTCTATCTTGGATTATTGTGTTGTGTGTAAGACTACCTTGAGGGACAAACGGATGTTTGTTCAAGGGTTTGAAAAAAGGTGTAAAAACCTATTCACCCCCCCCCCCCCCTCTAGGTATGCTTTAAGCAATTTAACTTCGTTTGTGTACATTCACAAATATGCTAAGTGTGTGTGTGTGCAATCTAAATCTCTTCAAAGAAAACTAAGCACTAGAGATTATACCTTTGGCGTGCTTGTCCCTTGAGGTCTTGAAAAGGCCTTTGAGTATGATCCTCAATCACCTAAACTACCCTTACAAACAAACCCCAACATATGGTTTGTCCACGAAATAAGCCAATCAATAAAATGGGAATCCTTACATCGGCGATTAATCGGTTGGCGAATTTATACCTATTTTTTTATTTTCCTACATAAAAATCCAATCACAAACAAATTCCAATTATAAATCCAAACAAAATTCTTTTTTTTTTTTTTTTTTTTTTTTCAAACGGTCGCTATCAATGGTAATATTTTTTAAAGACGCTGCCACGTGGTAGCGTTTGATTGGTGGGATAATTTTATTTATTTATTTATTAAAAACCAGCGGTTTAACCGCGGATAAAACCATCGGTTTCGGTTCGGTTTTGGCACCCTCCAAACCGAACCGAAACCGAAACCGAACCGAAACCGAAATCGTAAAAACCGGTTTTGGACCGGTTTTGAAACCATCGGTTTCAATTTTCGGTTTTTGGTCCGGTTTGGTTCGTACGGTTTCGGTTAAACCGTGGACAAAACCGTCGGTTAAACCGGAACCATGGCCACCACTACTCAGAGGTGTGCTTTCCGTAATTTGCCACACGAATCAGAACTGGTTCATGTTGTAGTCCGCTTGTAAAGCATGGGTGAAGTGCAGTTTATCACACCCACTCTTTATGGATTTTGGGATTTTTAGTTCTCGGTTCTCGGTTCTCGGTTCTCGGTGGAAAGTGCGGGTCGAGTGCGCGTGTTGGACCCGCACTGTTCTTGGATCTTCATGGCTACTTCAAGGTGGAGAAAATAATGAAAATCTGAAATTGGTGATGGTTGAACTGGATTGACGCACGCGAAACCGAAAGAAGAAGTTTACTTTGACGTGATTTGTTCACGGTGGCTTCCGGTGAGAGATGAAACGGCCGACAATGACAATCTCGGGTGGCCGTTGCTTAGAGGTTGGCGAAAGGTTGAAGATGAACTCTGGTTTGCGAGAGGTTGAAGATGAAGATATAATTTGGGGTGCATTTAGAAGGCCAATGGGGTGCATTTGGCCTTTAGGTGTGGTGAGCTCACCACACTAGATTTTTGCAGCTATTGGGCCTTTTGTCTTTATATTGGCTACATTTAGATGTGGGTTGGGGTATGTTTAGCAGCGTAACTTCTCTCACAATTAAAACACACCGTTTCATTAAGTGAGGTGGCATGGGCTGCTGGTAAATTACGAAACGCCCCTAATCTCTTACAAAATCACACAATCTTCAATTTATCCTCCACTTTTTACACTTTTACTCTGATTTCACCAAAATTACTCCAATGCCCCTAAGCTTTAAGAAATACCTGAAACACTTATTTTAACATGTTAAATACCTAGATTTACCCGAGAATAAGTACAAAAAGTAGGAAATGAGGGCCTAAATGTATAACATCTTTGGCACGATCACTCTAACATTAACTGACAACTCTAATTCTAACCGTGCGTAGCTCCCCGGCAGCGTCGCCATGAATTTTGATGTGCCCAAACCGGTTCTAACAAAACTATAAATACCTACTCTACTCTATCTCAGCTATAATAAAGGGGTGCGCGAGTGTTTCACCATTTGCAAGTGCACAAGTCGTTCAACTCGTATAGGGTGCACAAGTACGGGTTATTGTTCCCACGAGAAATAGGACGTCTAGAATGTTAAATCAATAGTTAAATGCTTCGGAAATCAAAAAAGTAACAGATTAATGCTTCAAGTCTAAACTAATGCAATTTCTAAAGTGAGATTGAAGATTAATGAGATAAAGATGCTAGGGGAGGTATGAACCTAACAATGATACATCACCAAGTAACCACTCTTATAAGTTTTAGATCAAAATCACTAAGGCTAGTTCCATTTACAATTAAAAGCCACTACAAGAAAAACTGTCTTTGTTGACAGTTTTCTCTTGATGGTTTTTAAAAACTGTTAAGAATTGCAAATTCTTGACAGTTTTTAGTTCTTGACGGTTAAAAACTGTCAAGAAATTTTTTCAAAATTTTTATTTATCTTTAATAATTTTTTAAACTTTTACTTCTTATTTTCAACAGCAAACAAAATCCCGATATGGATTTAATTTACAGTAAGATATCGATTTTTAGGCAAACCGATATTAGATAAGTAAAATTTTAAATTTAATGAATTTACTTTTAAAAAATTCAAAAAAATAATTTTAAAAAAATTGTTAATTTATTTTGCACCCTTTTGTTTCATATTAACAAACACGTTAATAAT
Source organism: Acer saccharum (assembly GCA_030490815.1). Taxonomy (NCBI): domain Eukaryota; kingdom Viridiplantae; phylum Streptophyta; class Magnoliopsida; order Sapindales; family Sapindaceae; genus Acer; species Acer saccharum. The sequence continues at coordinate 41,591,950 of CM059866.1, forward strand.
TCAATTACCCATATAAATTAGTAATCTTAGCCTTACATTTGTTCATTAAATTGCAATATGCATGTTGAGAAATATCTCCCCTGTAGTGAGAGTTGTATTCTAAATCACGCTTATTACAACTGATGTCACGAGTCTCCTATATGCCATGTTTGGTAGGATGGAATGGAATGAAAAGAAAATCATTCTATTCGTTTGGTTTGTTAAAATGCAATGGAATAGTGATTCCACCATTTTGGTTGAATGGGCATTCCATTCAAAAACCAATGGAATGCCCTTCCATTCCAAACTAAAATTTATATTCCATAAGTATCCTCATATGCCCCAACTCCATTCCAAATATACCTTCCTTTCCAAAAATAATATATTATTATATATTATATTAATGATATATAAATATATATTTTTTATATATGTACTATATATATTATTATTATATATTGTATTATTATTATTATTATTATTATATATATTACATTATTATAATATATATAACGATATATAAACATATATAATATATATAATTATATATTATATATATTACACTATTATATATATATATATATATTATATTATTACAATATATATTATATGTATTATATATAATATATATGTATTATATATATATATATGATATACTTTTATATTTTATTATTATTATCCATAATATATCATGTTATTATGAATGTTTTATAATTAGGAGTATTTTAGTCAAAATACAGTTAACTTCATTCTGTTCCGTTGTTAACCAAACAAAATAATATTGATTCAGAGACAAGTTCTAAAGTTCCAACCAAACAAAAACTTAGTTTTCCTTTCCTTTCCATTCACATTTTCATTCCCATTCTCATTCCACCATGTAACCAAACGTTACCATAGAGTATAGATCAATAACTCGACTAAATATGTTTAAAAAAATATAATTTTATTAAAAGTTTCAATAAATATTTTTTAATATATGTCTGTCGTAGAAATTAGAATTTTAATTAGTTGAATAAATTTAAATTTATCTAATAAGTTTTTTTTTTTTTTTTCTAACAACTCATATAGGTTATATATATATATATATATATATATATATTGTTCAAATATTAACACATCAAATGTTGTAGCCAAGTGGTAAGGGCTTACAACTCTTGAACTTGAGAGATCCTTTTCAAGTTTGAATTTGTTCATTTTAAATCTGGGTTCTTCTACTTTATTTTTATTTACTTATTTCTTTATTATTATTTTTTCCCTCTCTTTTCTTTTTTTATTTCTTTATTTTATTTTATTTTATTCCCTTCCATCATTCCTTAAGTCCCATAGGTTTGATCATATCGAATCTGATCCATTTTCTCATTGAGCGAAGGGTACGAAATAAATCAGATTTCTTTTTTGATCAAAAGTACTATGTGAAATCTTCGGTTTTTTCCTCTTTCTCTATCCCTATCCCATATGTACAGCATTTGAAACCATAGAGAACCTTCTGTATCTATATGAATCGATATTATTCCATTCCAATTCCTTCCAGATACCTCCCAAGGAGAATCTTGAATTGGATCCCAAATTGATGGGTTAGTGTGAGCTTATCCATGCGGTTATGCACTCTTCGAATGAGAATCCATTTTCTGAAAGATCCTGGCTTTTGTGCTTTGGTGGGTCTTCGAGATCCTTTCGATGACCTATGTTGTGTTAAAGGGATATCTATATGATCCGATCGATTGCGTAAAGCCCGCGGTAGCAACGGAACCGGGGAAAGTATACATAAGTATACAGAAAAGACAGTTCTTTTCTATTCTATTAGTATTTTGATTCTATTAGTATTAGATTAGTATTAGTTAGTTATCTCGGCTTAGTGAGTCCTTTCTTCTATGAGACCTCAAGTTCAATTCTCACTAATGACAATTAAATTGTCATTATTGTTAGGCGGCGGCCGGACGATGGAGGTGGCGACGGTCGATGGTGACGGTGGGGTGGTCAGACGACCACCGGTGGTAGCGGTGACCGGACGGCGGGTGGAACAAAGGCGCGTGGCGATGGTGTATAAATATATTTTTTTTAATAATAAATCCTTCCTTGACAGTTTTTTAATTGTCAAGAGCTTTCTTGATAGTAGCATCCTTGACAATTAGAAAATTGTCAAGGAAAGTTTTCTTGACAGTTTTTAACTGTCAAGAATTGTATAATTTTGTTGTACTGAGCACACTTAACAACTTACTCAAAGTATCCTTTAAAATCTTAGATTAACATCAAGTGACTGTTTGGTTGTGGAACTGAAATCTAGAGTGTGATTCACAAAGTAATTAACATTAATCAACACACTTTACTTAATGAGTTATTTGATGACAATACACAAATCAAAAGTATGAAGTAAGTATGTCATCAACCCTTAGCGCAATTTAATAATACATGTTCTTCAAAGGTCTATGAGAAACATGCAATGAATTAGTCATTTAAAAACATTGATTAGCACAAGGTGATTATTCATAAAGGAGAGTGATAAACAAGGTGGCTCAAATCATTACTTCATAGATCCCCCAACAAAAATGGGTTAGTTACACATGATATCTAAGCAAAGCATAAGTAAGAAGAAAAGGAAGAAATACAACCCGTGAATTCTTGTCAAATTCCAAGGGAGAACCACCATTCTTCATAGCAAATACAATCAAGGAGTATCACAAGTAGCTCTCAAGAGCTGATCTAACTAATTACTTCACTGCGATAAGTTTCTTAAGCCTTAAGTAATTGAAGATGAGCTCAAAGATTTCCTAGAGCTATTCTATGTTAAAGGGAGAGTCTAAATATCTTCTACTATCACTCACTTGTGTTCATTACATCAGAAAAGTGTATATTTATATCTTTAGGTTGAAATTGGCCAAGGAATTGCCGTAAATGTCCTAGACGCATCATCCGCGACTTCATACTGCGGGTTCATTCCCGTGGCTACATCTCGCGGGGTCTTCTTCTAGAGCCTCCGTGACTTTGGATCCCCTACTTCGCGCCTTCTTTCTCGCGGGCATGAACCAATGAGCTTCAACAGAAATCCTCAGCGGGCTCACACCTTCTGCCTGGTGAGCAATGATCCATGGACTGAACCCGCGGGACAATTCCTAGCGAGTTCCAATCTTCTGGCTAGCAGCTTGCTTCTCTCTGACTTCTTCCTATGGCTTTGTGCCGCGGGTTCTTTCCCGCGAGGTTCTTCTTTCATTAGCTTTTGCTCTTATTTTGACCTCTTTTCTCCAACTTCGTGCAAACACTTCCCTAAATGAGTATATTACCTGTACTTAACTAAAATACACGTTATATACATCAAAGTACTCATAAACGAATACAAAAGGTAGGAAAAGGGAGCACTAAATGTGAACATTTGGAGTGCGATCAGCTTACACTCCTGAAATTCCCTTAAGCAATAGTGTATTATATACCTAGAGGGGGGGGGGGGGGGGGGGGGGGGGGTGAATAGGTATAGGCCCAAATCTCTTCCAACTTCAAAAAATGTGGATAACAAGAATGAAATGTGCACTTGAATTGATATAGCAATTGTATAGTATGAGTCAATACATGTGAAAATCAATATATAAGAGATACACTCAATGCATGATATGGAAGATAATGAAAAGTAAAGCGAAAATAGACACAAGAATTTTTACGTGGTAAAACCTCAAAGAGGAAACATCCAGGGGTTGATACCACAACCATCGGCAAAGCAATTCACTATAAAAGAAAGAGATACACACTCAATGCAATCAACTCCTAGTCTATCCACAAGACCTAGTGAATCACTATCCTACTCCCTATCCAAGGTGAGTTATTCACCTCAAGGAAGCAACTTCCTATCCAAGGCTCTCAAGCCTCTAAGAAGATTTCCTTGCTTAGCTATCTAGATCCAAAGATCCTAGTCAAGCTTCCCTAGCTCAACCATCCGGAGTATCACACTCCTAGCTAAGACTTTCACTTAGTTATCTGAATTCTCTTGATCCTAACTAAGACTCCTTACTTGGCTATCCGAAATCTTTTCCTAGCCAAGTCTTCTTGCTCAAGACAAAGTTTTACACACTTCAATCAAGAGACTTCAACCTTTCCACAAGGCAATGATCTAAATGATGCAAATGATGCAAATCACAATCAAATAAAGCAAGATAATCAATCAAGCTATATGAACATGCTTAAAGACATTCTAGGATATGCTTTCAACAAACAATCGCAAATGTACCTAGAAATCAATGCATATAATATCAATAAGAACAAGTCAAGAGTATTCAATATTTCACACAAAAATACATTGTTCTTAGATCATGAAATTAAACCTAGAAACACCTAGAAACTATCAAGAGATACATCATACAAGATATTTCTAGAGTCAATTTCAAGATTAGTCAAGTTTAGCTAAATATGTTCAATTGAGATCACAAGACTAAAATTCAACAATCAATAGATCAACCACCCCTAGAATATGATCTAACAACATTCTAACAATTAGGAAGATTAAAAGAGATGATCAAAAGATGAAGTGAGACGAAGAAGTTTCACGTACAAAAGTTGAGTCACGGACTGAAATCAGCTCACTGTAAAAAATCATAAACTCAAATGACTCTGAAAATACTTGGAGCTCTCTTCAAGACCAACAATTTTGGTTTTTGAATCATTCAATTTCGATTTCGTATGAGAGAGATAAGATCAAAATAAGAAAACAAAAATTGAGAGAAAAATTCTGATGTTCTTTCTTTTCAAATTTTCTTCTTGGGATGAATGAGAGGGAATGGAGAGCATTTAAAAGAATTCAAGAGAGGGAAAAAGCAACCAATCAAAAGATGACACATCACCAGCCACGTGTGGCATACGTGGGTAGAGAGGTGTGCTGGACGTGTGGCACACGTAGCCCACACGTGGACTCCAAGCTTGGCATTTGGCCAAGCTTGCTCCTCTCGCGCTCCGCTTGCGTTCTTCAGCCGTATTCGAGCATCCGAACTCCGAATTTGAATATGTTTTTAGATTACGAACCATAACTCCCTCACGCATAACAAAGACTATAAAAATTTGACAAAAGGTTGAGAAATCATCTCGAAAAACGACAACGAAGATGACTCAACGAATGAGAATGCAAAGTATCGTAGCTACATCGTTTTGAGTTGAGAACGCAAAGTATTGTAGCTACATCATTTGGACTCAAAACCTAATGAATGAGTAACCAAAATAGTCGGGACTCAATAAGGAATCATATGAGATCATGTTCAAGTCTAAAAAACAAGAAACACAAACAAATAAATACAATGACACACAAGTATGCCATATCCAAGTGATTGTCATAAAACATGCAATTCTACAATGTTTGTCTATTTAAGACCAATGCATGTGCATACTTAAATGAGTGTGAATGTGTTATACCAATTGTTTGCACAACGATGCAGGGACACACATATATGAATTATGTGTGTGTGCGTTAATGCCTTGCAAAAGGAAGAAGGATCTTGATACCTTAGCATCCAAGAACGAGCTTTTCCTTTTGAAGACAACATTTGCATGAGACGTTACTTTCTTTAAGAATCACCTAAGCAACTACTCAATACAAATAAATAGAGTTTTGCAATGGAATCAAGCCAATAAAGATCTAGAATATTACAACTCCCCATATGGGGTTAAACCCTACCACATCAAGACATGAGACAAATCCAAATAGACCTACTAAGTCCTTTAAACCTAGTTGCATCTAAGGGTTTCGTAAACAAGTACGCTAGTTGATCATTAGTTCCTACATGTTCAAGGACTGCAACTTTATCTTCAACTACCTCCCTAATAAAGTAATGACAGATAACTATATGCTTTGTGCTAGAGTGCAGCACAGGATTATTAGAAATGTTAATTGTACACATATTATCATAGTAAAGGGTTATAGTACCTTGATCAAAGTCGTAGTCCGCAAGTATTTGCTTTATCCATAGGGTTGCATGCATGCATTCCCTGCGACTATGTACTTGACCTCAGCCGTGGACAAGGAGATGGAGTTATGCTTCTTGCAAAACCATGAGATAAGGTTGTTCCCGAGAAAGAAGCAACCATCGGATGTGCTCTTCCGATCATCACAATTCCCTACCCAATCTGCATCACTAAATCCCACCAAGCTAGAGTTAGTGTCAAATGAGTACCATATCCCACAATTTGAGGTCTCACTCACGAATCAAATGATCTGTTTCATCGCGGAGAGATGGGAATCCTTGGGATCTGGTTGGTGCTTAGCACACACACCCATACTAAAAGCTATATAAGGCTTACTTGCGATCAAACAAAGCAAACTACCAATCATGCGACGATACAAGCTTTGTTCAACACTTTTACCACTAGCATCCTTGCTTATTTTCAAAGTTGTGCTTGTAAGTTCCTCATATTTTGATTGACTTATTTCATTAACAAACCACATTGGGGTTTATTTGTAAGGGTAGATCAGGATTCTTATCGTTCGTAATCAAGCTTCACTGTCTTCTCCAAAAACCTCAAGCTCAAAGCTCTTCAAAGGTAAGAAACTTATACTCAACTCATTTGAAGAGAATTAGTTGCACACACACACAATTCATACATTTCCATATCACTTGCATTTGTGTTCTTTTAAATGTGTTGCATCAGGTTTATCGTTGTGTGTCACACAATGGTTTATCACTCGAGAGATTAAATGCATCAAGTCCATCGCTGTCAATTGCATTGTGGCACCGCTGGGTGTATTACTGTGTGATACACATCAGTTTGCACAGCGGTCATGCTCTGTTTTTCCAAAACAATGTGTTTTTTGACTAGGTCTTTATATATAATGTTCTCTCTTTCTCTTGGCCAAAATAGAACTTGAACATATCAAATCCAAGACTAAGAAACAAGTTTTCTTATGAGAGAGGTTTCAAGATAGCTCTTTGTTAGGTTTTAGATTTATGTTGGCTTGATTCCATAACAAAATGCTCTTTGTTTATATTGCGTAGTTGCTTAGGTGATTCATGATTAGATCAAGCTTCAAAGAAGGAAAGCAACTCCATATGCAAAGTTCGTATTCAAGAGAAAATATGCTTACTTAGATGCTAAGGTATCGAGATTCTCTCTCTTCTTGCAAGGTGTAGGCACACATACACTCACATTGTATACATTTGTGTCCCTACATCATTGCACTAAATTGGTATAACACATACATACACATAATATAGTATGCACATGCATTATATTTAATTTGACAACTTTTGTAAAATTGCATGTTCTAGGACTATCTATAGGAAATGACATACTTGTGTATTCTTGTATTTATTTGTTTGTGTTTTATTGATATTGGACTTGAATATGTTCTTATATTGTTCCTTATTGGGTTACAAACGTTTTGGTTACTCATTCATAAGTTTTCGAGTTCCGAGTTGGAAGTTACGAAACTTTTCATGTGTTTATCGTGCATGGTTATCATTCTTGTGTATCGAGTTGATTTCCATATTTTTGATCAAAGTTTTTGTAAACAACCATGTCCGTGAGTGAGTTATGATTCATAATTCGAAAATGGATTCGAATTTGGAGTTCTAAGGTTAGAGAACGGTCGAAGAACGCGAGAGTTGCACGATAGGGAAGAAAAGGGAAGAGGGGTGGCAAATTGCCAAACCACCCCCTCTCCCGTGAAGGCACGTGGCCTCCATGAGAAAGGCACATTTCTGCCCCTGTAGAGACCATGCACCTCTATGGGGAGCTGAGGTGGCGTGTCCTCTTCCTCTTCTCGTGGTCCCTCAAACGCCCAATCATTCCCCTCTCATATATATTAAAAATTCTGCAGAAATTTTCATAACGTGTCCAATTTCGTTTTTGTGATATCTCACTCATTTCAAATCCGATTGTAAGTTCCTTATTTTTGATTATCTTATTTCGTTAACAAACCACATCTGGGGTTATGATGTAAGGGTAGTTTAGGCGCTTCAATGTTGGTGATCAAGCTCAAAGGCCCTCTCAAGACCTTAAGATAATAAGCACTTCAAAGGTAAATCACCTATGCTTATTTCCATTGAAGAGACTTAGTTGCACACACACACAACTCATGCATTTCCATGCCTCTTGTATTTTTGTGTGTTTCATGTTGTGCACATTCATGTTCTTAAACTCTCTTCATGCATATTATAATTGCTTGCATCTTGTTTGATAATTGCCATAACACCTTAGGCATCAGGATGCACTTTTATAATAGGTGATGTGCAGCCTATGGTGGCTCATTGTATGTACAATGCCTATTAAAGGGATTTTGTGTTTTTGCTCTTTCTCGTTGTACACACGTTGTACTTACAGCAGGACACCTGATTGATTTTTCAATCGTTGGTGTCTCGTTGTTCAGTCGTTGTACGTACATCGGGTGAACAACGGTTCTCCAAACTCGAAAGTAATTGCCCTTGACTCGCCCAGTTGTCGCCTCCTTGAACATCGATCTGTTCTTCATTTCCTAGGTGACCCGTTGTACAGCCGCTATACATATCAAGGGTGTACAGCGGTCAAGACAAATTTTTTGAAAATTGATCAAAACGCCGTAGCTTCAATTCGACCTCATATATATATATATATATATATATATATATGTTGTTTTCTCTCTAAATTGTTTTTAAGAGTTCAAAATCATATTTTTAACACTGTGTTTGGTATAAGGGAAATATGGAGGGAGGGAGAGGGTTGGAGGGAGAGGTTTAATCCTTTGTTTGGTTGGAGGGATGAGAGGGAAGAGGAGGAAATGAGGGAGAGAAGATCCATACGGGCCCACCATATTGGATCCACCCAATGATGGGCGGATCACGGATGAGAGGAAGGAGAGAGGATTGGAGAGGAATTACTATAATGCCCTCCAAATTTTTTAAGGGTAATATAGTAATTTTACAAATTAAATACCAATCCATCCATTCAACCCTCTTTTCAATACCAAACAACATGAATGATAGATGTTATCCTCTCCATCCCTTCTACTCTCTCTCCCTCTTAATTCATCCATCCCTCATACTCTCCCTCTTACCAAACATAGCCTAAGAGAGAGCATTTTCCAAGAGAGAAAATCATCCAAGAACTCATCTTTGATCATTCTAACTAATTCCCATATACATCAAACATCATCTAGCATCATCTAACTTCATCTAGGATGTGCTATTACATGGGTCTTCTTCAACACACATGACTTGGTAAGTTGAACACCATCTTCATCCATTTTAGTGTTCTTATTCAGTAAGAAATCTCATTTATAACTTGTATGCATCTAGATTAGATTTTATCTACAAGATTAACCTCTTTGAGGTTTTACCACGTAAAAACTATTGTGTTTAGTTTCGTTTTATATTTCTTTATCTTCCATATTTTTGTATTGATTGCATCTCTTGTATATTGATTTTCACATGTGTTGATTAAATCAATTCAATTGTTAAGACTTATCAAGTGTGCTTTTAATTCTTGTATTCCGTAAAATTTGTTTTTGGAAGAAATTGGGCCTATACCTATTACTCCCCACCCCCCCACCCCCCCAACTTTAGGTATATTCTACACTATTGTTTAAGAGAATTTCATTTGGTATTAGAGCGGGTGTCTAGACGCACTTAGATAGATCCTTTCTTTGTAGTGTTTGTGTTATTTGTGATAGTTATGATTAAGGAAGTGTATTCCTATGTGGCTTATTTTGTTGAACCTATTAACTTGGATGAGAAAAAGATCAATGATCTTATTCTTGAAAATGAACGTTTATCTAAAATCAATGTGTCCCTCAATAAGAAGCTAGAGAATCATGGATTTGGCTCAAAGGAATTCAATGAACTTAAAGACAAGATCCTAAGTCTTGAAATGAACTTAAAAGATAACAATGATAGACTTAACATCTTGAAGCAAGAAATTGAGTAAAGAGATAGTTCTCTTGTTAGTGCTAGAAGGCTAGAAAACATGCTTAAAACCAAACTTAGTAAGCACTTAAATCAAGAGAAAAAGTATGAACAATGGCTAAATAAATCATGTGAAGATGTTAGGAAAAGTTATGACATCTTAGAAAAATATGCCATTAAAAATATGATACTTAGTGATAAACTTGATGAGGCAAGTATGATGATTAACAAGATGTCATCTAGTTCTAACAAGGTTGAATCCCTCATTAAAAGTGGAAAGCATCCATGTGACAAAAGAGATTTGGGTTATATCAATGAGAAGGAGACTCCTTCATCTAACAAATCTATTTTTGTCAAAGCAAGTGTTGAATCAAATGTAGGTACTCTCTTTCAAGGTAAAGCAATGAAAGCTATCGGAGGTGCCTCTACTTCAATAAGGAACTCAAATGGAAGATCACAACAAGATAAATGTCAATAAGCAACAACCTCAAATGCAAGAGGTGAAGCATCAAGGGTTGTACTTCAAAGAGATAAAATTGTGAGAAGACCAAATGCTTTGGAAGCAAATGCAAATGGTAAATTTCTCAAATTCACACCTATTTGTCATCATTGTAATGTGATAGGACATATTCGACCTAGATGCTTTGAATATATTCGGAAATGCAAACTTGATAATGCTTTTCATGATATGTCTTTGAATGGACCTAGGCAATCATCCATGTATGGATGTAGTACTAGACATAGGAAGACCTTGGAAAAGCATGTTGTGAAGAAACTTGTTGATGACTTGCTTGCTAAATCTTTTGTTGTGCCTCACTCTACTATGCATAAGAAAATTGATAATGCTTTGTTTGATATTTGTGAAAATGTGACCAATGAGGTCAAGGTGCATGTTAAAAAGTCCAACATTGAGTCAAAGCATGATAGTGGTAAGAGTGAGAGGTGTATTGTGAAAAGTGTGTGGGTTATAAAAGACACACCAAATTGCCTAGTTGCACAATATGCTCTACGAGCCAACTCCTCCTATTCTTGGTACCTAAATAGTGGTTGCTCTAGGATTATGACCGGGAACAAAGAGTTCTTTAAGAATCTTGTTTTAAAGGATGGAGGATGGGTCACTTTTGGTGATGACACCAAAAAGCAAGTTTTAGGTAAGGGAACGATATGTATTCCTGGACTGCCTAAACTTCGCAATACTTTGTATGTTGATAGGTTACAAGCTAACTTGATAAGCATTATTCACTTATGTGAAATTTTTAAGGAAGTTAGCTTTAACAAAGATGTGTGCACTATAATTGATAAAAGGGGTAATGTTGTCCCAAGAGTCAAAATGTCTATAGATAATTGCTATTGTCTTAAGATAAATCCTCTAACTTGCAACATGGCACATGAGTGCAACAAGCTAGATTTGTGGCATCAACGTTTGGGCCACATTAGCTTTAAAGACTTAAAGAAACTTAAAAAACATGGTATTGTTAGAGGTCTTCCTAATCTTAGTAAGAAGCTAGAGGTTGTTTGTGAACCTTGCCAATTAGGTAAACAAACCAAAATACCTCACAAAAAGAGCACTTACATTGCTACCAAGAGACCTTTAGAACTTGTGCACATGGACCTAATGGAGCCAATTCAAACCGAGAGCATCAATGGCAAAAAGTATATTTTTGTATACGTTGATGACTACTCTAGGTTTACATGGGTTTATTTTCTTAGAAACAAGACCGAGGCTTTTGATTACTTCAAAAAGTTTTTTAATCAAGTTCAAAATGAAAAAGGTCTTGATATCAAGAAAATATGTCGTATTAGGAGTGATCATGGGACAGAATTTGAAAATGCAAAATTTAGTGAGTTTTGTGATGATTTAGGGATTTCTCATGAGTTCTTGGCACCTAGAACTCCTCAACAAAATGGAGTGGTTGAGAGAAAAAACCGAGTCTTGTAAGAGATGGCTAGGGTCATGCTCAATAGCAAGAAAGTCCCTAAAAACCTATGGGCCGAGACGGTCAATACCGCTTGTTATATGTCTAATCGTGTATTTAGGAGGCTCGGCACAAAACAAGCATCCTATGAGCTATGGAAGGGCAAGAAGCCCAATGTAAGTTACTTCCATACTTTTGGGAGCAAGTGTTATATTTTGAATGATAAAGATCACTTAAGAAAGTTTGATGCTAAAAGTGATGTTGGTCTCTTTCTTGGGTACGCTATTAATAGTCGTGCATATAGAGTCTTTAACTTGACTACTAAGACTATTATGAAGTCTATCAATGTGAAGATAGATGATCTTAGCATGCTAAATTTGTGTGATGATAATAGTGTCAATGAACCTAAAGAAAACATTTTGAATGACATTAAAACACCTATTGATGTGGCTAGTAGTGTATTTAGTCAAGATGATGAAAATGATAGTTGTGTTGAAGTTGTAAGTTAAGGGTTAGAAAATGCTTTAAATGATAATCAATAAAATGACCAAGTTGTTGATCATTCTCACCCTAGACTTAGAAACTTACACTATCAAGAAGACATCATAGGTGATTTGAATGAAGGGGTTAGAACTAGAAATCAAATAACTAACCAAATTTCATATACTTGCTACACTTCTCAAATTGAACCCAAAAATATTAATGAAGCAATTGTTGATGAATATTGGGTTGGGGCTATGCAAGATGAACTTAATCAATTTGAGAGGAATGAAGTGTAGTCCTTAGTTCCTAGGCCTAAAGATATAAATGTAATTGGCACTAAATGAGTTTATAAGAATAAGACCAATGAAAGTGGCAAGATTGTGAGGAATAAAGCTAGACTAATGGCTCAAGGTTACACTCAAGTTGAGGGTGTAGACTTTGATGAGACATTTGCACCGGTTACTCGTCTCGAGTTCATTATACTTTTGCTATCCATTGCATGTATTAAAAAATTCAAATTAATGTCAAAAGTGCTTTCCTCAATGGATACTGTTGACGGTGAAATTTGGATTGCCACACACACAACAATTATATCAACTTAAAGTAAAATGAGAAAATAATCAATGCATGCAAGAGACAGATTTTTACGTGGAAAACCCTTTGTTAGGTTGATAATTAGTGTTGGCATTAATTCCATATCAAAACGTGTTTTACTTGTAATGTTTAGTGGTTAGTAAATGAAGGATTTCGAAGACGAAGGACGTCTCAACCATTATTTGTTCAAGTTGCCGGCTTTTAAGAGTTTCGGGCATTATCGGTCTACAAAGGTATTCTAAGTCCTCTTATCTCTTACAAGGCTAGGCACACACTCACACATATCATTCTTGTGTGTCCCTTCATGATTTTATTTCATTTACATTTCACTTTCACACACTTGGCAAAATATGCTCATGCATTCACATTTAGTTAATAAACTTTGTGTTTTGCATTTTCTTGGACTATGTCCGGAAACTAGCATATGTGTGTGTATTTGTGTTTGTATGTTTCCGTATTTTATGTTTAGGACTTGAACATGTTCTTATTCAATGCCTTATTGAGTTCCGGTCGTTTCGGTTACTCATTCATAAGGTTTCGAGTCCAAACGTGTTGACTATGCCACTTTACGTTCTCTTACGTTGTGTTGACTTCATCGATGAATTCTGAGATGATTTCTCAACCATTTTTCAAAGTTGTATAGTCGTTTTCGTGCATGAGAGAGTCACGGTTCGTAATCCGAAAACAGATTCGAATTTGAAGTTTGGACGCCCGAGATACGGGCCAACGAACAGAGGGAGCACGTGAGAGGACAGCCCAGGCCGTGGGCCACAAGGGCTGGCCGTGGTTGAGGCCGTGGGCCCCACGGCCTGGAGCAGCCTCTGCTCCCGTGTGGGCCACGCGCCCCCCACGGCCTGGGGGTGACGTGGCACCACGTGATTGGCCGAAAAACTTCTTCTCTCTCCTCCTATTTCTTCCCTCTCTCTCTCATTCTGAATTTCTAAGAAGAAAATTTAAGTTTTCCCGTCAGCCCTCTCCTCTGAAATTTCTGATTTTCGAAACACCATATCTTCCTCATCCGGAGTCGGATTTGAGTGATTCAAGTTGGAGAGTGTTCGTATTTGAGTCCTCTAACATCTCCAAGTGGTTTGGTAGCTGTTTGATCGTGATTTCCAGTGGTTGATCACTGAATTCCGAACCAGCTTCAAAATCCGAGGTAATGGTCTCATCTTAGGGATTTCTTGTTATTTGACCTTCCAAATGCTTGGGGTTTCTTCTTCTATATCTATGTTATTGTTTTATAAAAGCTATTTGAAAAGGTTGCTTGATTATCATTCTAATTGAAACTCAATTTGTGGACTTATGTTGACTAGATTTTATGATTCTAGGTTTTACATTTGTTTGTGAGTTGTATTGTGATTAGAATGGCATCTTAGGTTGTTTGATACTTAATTGAATTAATTTTGTGTTAAAATGACTTTGAGATTTGATTTGATCCTTTGATTAGTGAAATCTAGGATTTGTGTATTTTTATGTGTTTTTAGAGAATATAGGTTTTGATTGATGTAAATCTCAAAACCTTGCTCTATATTTTTGTCTAGTATATTGATTGATTTTAATCTCATATATCTAGCTTTTGATTGTATATTGATAGCATCTTGAATTTGTACTTAATAAACATTTTGTGATTCAAGTGTTATGTGTGTGAATGAGACTTTGAGTATATGTGTTAGGTGTTTCACATGCTTAGGTTTCTATTCATGTATTTTTGCATCTAGACTTGATTAATTGTGATATCACATGTTTAGGTCTATTTGTGCCATAGGATGTATTGATCACATGTTCTATGTTGATTTGATTGTTTGCATCATTTGCATTCACATGATCACACTAGGAAGTCCTTGTAAAAGGCAAAAAGTCTTGGCTAGAGTCGGGGTGACTTGGATAGCCAAGCAAGAAGACTTGCCTAGAGTCGGGATGACTCGGATAGGTAAGCAAGGAGTCATGGCTAGAGTCGGGAGGACTCGGATAGTCATGCATGGGAGGCTTCGTAGAGGCAAGAGTGCCTTGGATAGGGAGTTGGCTAATATATTGGTAGGCCTAGGCGTATGGTTAGACATAGAGTCCGATAGAGCGGGGTACACGGGAGGTGTATGCACTCTTGAGGAATTTCTAATCTACCATCGATGTTGGTTGAGTGTGTTGTCCAATATATGGTGGTTCCGCATCATTGAGGGATTTCATACTTTCCAATAGGGTTGGGTAGGCTTAGACTTCACTAGGTTGGGTGAGCTAAAGATTGGTCACTTTGTGAATGTTCTATGTTTACTTTCTAATAATATAGTACCCAATGGTTGTAGTTCAACCCGTGGATGTTTCCTCCTTGGAGGTTTTACCACGTTAAAAAATCCCTTGTGTTAATTCTTTCTATCTCTTCTCTTATATTTTAATTGTATATCTTATTGTCTTGATTCATAATATTCACTTGTGATGTATTGTGAACCAAGTCTTTGTATAGTGTGATTAGTGTATTCATTCTATAGATCAATTTGTATCTTTGATTCTTTTGTATATTGTAATATTTGTTTAGTGACATTTTGTTCACTCTTGTAACACATTGAACATCTTATGAAATACAAGCTTATTTTGTTGTTATGTTTATTTGCTATTTTACCTCACATGACTTGTTGATATACTTAGACATTTCTCTTATGATTGTAACATCGTATTGTCTATGCATGTCTTCCTTGGCTTATTGTGTTGTGTGTAAGGCTACCTTGAGGGACAAACGGATGTTTGTTCAAGGGTTTGAAAAAAGGTGTAAAAACCTATTCACCCCCCCCCCCCCCTCTTCTAGGTATGCTTTAAGCAATTTAACTTCGTTTGTGTACATTCACCCTTGAATGGGAAAAACCCACGGCACCCTAGAGGGCAGAAAAATAGTACTAGTCTTATTGCTTTGTTACACACTCAGATCTCTCATACAATTGCTCTCTTCTCCCTCTCTCTCAGTTTTTGAACCCCTTCCTCATGGGATAGATGGTTCTATTTATATCTGTCTAATTAAGGTTTTCCCTTGTTTTTAGCCGTGTTGGTAGTAGGTTTCCCTCTTTGATTTGTACTAGGATTCCCCTGCTGTCACGGATCCGGATATGTTCTTTATCTCTTTTTTTCTTTATGTTTCCTTGTTGCCATGTGTCTTCTAGAGGTTAGGATTTATTTCCGTGTTTCTGCCGAGTTGGTTCAGGCCCAGTATGCTGATGCAGCGAGTACCTTCAATCCTGGGTTTTATCCTTTGGCGACCACGTCTCTACCTTTGGCGAGTATATATCTAGCTTTGGAGACCACACCTTTGACTTTATTGATTTGAGGTTTTTAACATTCTGACTTGCCACATTTTCTCCCTTGACCCAGTCAATGAGTGACGTGGCAATCATTTACTGACTCCCTTGGTGACGTGTTTGTTTGACGAATTTATACATACAACAATACCCCCATAAATACTTCGAGCTGGGCGAATGACTTGTTCTTTTTGCTTCGTTTGCCTCTGCGAGCAGTATTTTTATCTATACCATTAGGATTTCGGCGTATTTTGTAATTAACTCCCTCTTTTTTCTTTTCACCACGCGTTGCATTGATTGGTTGATTCTTCCGGTGCAAGCTTTTAATCTTAGCCACACAACTTCTGGCACTTCCACTTACTTGATAGGTGAAGGGATATTCTGACTGCTTGGTGATCCCCGAGACACCACATGTCCATTACTTGGTGGTGACTATTGCGGCTGGTTACTGTGGCCGTCACTCACATTAATTGCGTATCCTTTATTTGATTTTCTTTTTGAATTTCAAAATTCCCTCTTTTAAGGCCCGATCGTTTCTTCTTCCTCATTTTGCTCTTTCCATTTATTCTTCTATTTTCTCCTTTTTTTTTTTCTCTCAAAACAGAGTTCCTTCACCTCCCTTAGAAGTTTCTGCCACGAATTTCTTCTATTCTATTTCGTTGTCGGACGGCTTGCCTCAAAATCGATCGTGCTTATTTCTCGACGTCCCCAAATCTCTTGCTCATCCTTCGAACCTAGGGTTTTTTCTGATGAGTTTTCATGGATCCCTCCTTACGTTCTTTTCTTTTTAATCGGATGATGCAAGCTATGGAGCTTGGTGACAAGTGTACTGAAAACAAAATTGAATCTCTGATTCATAATTTTCGCCCGGATTCTCCGGTCCCAATTTCTGTTTACGTTCCATCTTTTGAAAATGATTTTATTCCTAACATTTCTCCTCCGTCTTCCAATAGTGATTCTCCAGTGATGCCGAGATCCTCTAAACCGGGTGGCAGTAAACGACGCGCCTCTAAGGCTCCTCGTGAATCCCTATTGGATGCGCAGACGACTGTTGACTCTGACGTTGAAGACTATCAAAGGGATAGGCTGCATTTTTCGTTAGATCGTCCGTGTTCCTTTGACACGGAAGTTAACGTGGTTGGCGAGGACGATCTCCGCAAGTATAAGAGTCGTTTTGACATTCCAGACTCAGTGACTTTGATGTTACCTAGCGATCGAGCAGTATGGAATCCTCCCGAAAATGCGGTCGCCATCTATGGTGCCATGCTCAGCTGGGGGGTAACCCTTCCTCTCCAGCCTTTCATCGCCAGGTTTCTTACGGAGGCTCGAATTGCGCCGGCACAACTCACTCCAAATAGTTATAGGATATTGATATGCCTGTCTAATGTGGAAGCTGAAGGGTTATGGGCCCCCTACACCTCGCGAGATCCGCCATTTTTATACGCTAAGACAGGTGGGCAATGGTGGCACGTATTTCCTTCTCTCTTCGCCTGTAAAGAACTGGATCCCTAAGGGTGTGGCGAACCCTGGTCAAGTAGAGGTTTCCAGTGACGAGAAGAAGAAAGGTTTTATTTGGGGCTTTCCCACTTCAAATAAGAGGTGGAAAAATAGTTGGTTTTTTGCTGGTGGCGAGTGGGGCCGAGATGTGCCTGCCAGCAGTCGCCGTAACCTTTCGACGAAGAAAGTTCCCAGGCACTTCACATCTTCTGAAGCCTGGTCGAAGGCAGCCCCCGTTTTGCTAGATGGGGAGATTTCTCACCTTGCCGCGGCGGCCGTCCTTCCTTTGAGTTTGAGAGATAGATCATTCCTCTTGGATGAGGAGAAAATGATCGCTGAACGGGTTTTCACACGCCTACCTGCTAGGCTTCCTCGTCGTAAGTCTTTATCAGTTTCTCCTTTTGTATTACTGTTTCGTTTTATTCCGTTAGTGACACTTGGTTTATTTTTCTTGCAGTGTGTGACTTTGATACTGTTTGCGATTTGCAAGCCTGGGCAGTGAAGAATTCCGAGGCTGCCAGCAAAAGACACGCCGCTGGTTTGGCCAAGGAGGGAATTGCTAGCCCGGATGGTGATGATCCCTCGGACGGCGAGGAAGCTGGTGATGTTTCTGGGGAAGGTGCTGAGTCGGGGCAACCCCCCATGTGTGCAGAGGTTGCTGCGAATACTCCTGCTGCGACTACTGCTGCGACTACCCCTGCTGTGGCTACCCCCAGCCGTAAAGGTAAGGAGAAAGTTGGTGCTTCAGGGGGGGTCAGTGACATCCCTAATTTTAACGCGGATGTCCCTAAGACTCCTCATGATCCTGCGAGTGATCTAGCCCCTAGAGCTGGTAGAGGTAAATGCCCAGCTGAGAGTACACCTGATCATGCTGCTCGATCCCCTAAGCGGGCATCAAGGGTGGTGCAGTATGTCGTCTCTTCGGACGAGGAAGGTGCTGGCGAGCTAGCTCTCGCCGAAACTCCCTCTATTCAAACGGATGTTCACGAGGGTCCTACTAAGGGGACTAATGCAGCGGTGCCTCCCCCCGAGGAGGTTAATGAATTGAATATCCCTGCTTCTACTCCGCCCTGAACAGCTTCTCCTCTAGTGGCCATGGGTGAGCCAAATGTCTCTTCAGATCAGCCTAGACCGTCTGGTCGGCCTCCCCCGAGGAGGTTAATGAATTGAATATCCCTGCTTTCTCGCCTTTCTAGGGATTTTATTTTTTCTTGCCAGTTCTCATTGCTGTGAGTATGAAACTCGTCTTTACGCGATGGTAGTGATGTACGATGGCGAATGCCCTTTGTGACTGGAGAGTGAAATCGCTAATTTTCAGTAATAAATTACTCTTTATTGAATGCTTCCTGCAACTTTTGTTAACATAGTCACATAAAAAAATGCTAAAACGAAAACTGTTCTAAGAAATAAAAAGGTTGAAATAAATCCTAAAAGCAACGAAAAAGTCAAGGGTAATATATCTTCAAGTACTGCGCATTGCATGGACGAGGTAGTTCGCCTAAACCCTCTCGAGTAATGCGACATGCCCCGTGACCAGCTATGCCTGTGATTTGATAAGGCCCCTCCCATTTTTCTGTGAGTGATCCTGCAGCTTTGTCTCTTGTTCCTAGGTTCACCCTTTTCAGCACTAAGTCGCCAAGCGAGAACCTTCTTTCACGCACATGTGAGTTGTAATATCTGGCTACCCTTTGTTGGTACGCAGTATTTCTTATTTGTGCGCGCTCTCTTCTTTCTTCTAATTCATCCAAACCGCATTTTAGCATATCAATGTTAAGTTCCGGTTGAAAGAGTTGTACCTTTGGTGAAGAGAAAGATGTTTCCACGGGAATGACAGCTTCAGCTCCATAGGCCATGGAATATGGGGTCTCACCTGTTGAACTCCTTTCTGTGGTTCGATATGCCCAGAGCACCTGTGGTAATTTATCTGCCCAGCTACCTTTTTTCACCGCCAACTTAGCTTTCAGGTTGTGTTTAATGATCTTGTTCACTGCTTCAGTCTAGCCATTCGTATGTGGATGTGCTGGGGAGGCATAGTAGTTGTTGATGCCGTACTTGTCACACAGCTCCCTGAATTTCTTACCATCGAATTGGGTCCCATTGTCTGTGATGATGGTGTTTGGTATCCCGAATCTGTACAGGATATTTTTCTTCACAAAGCTTATCGTGTTTGCTTCTGTTATATGTACCAATGGTTCGGCTTCTACCTACTTCGTAAAATAATCCACAGTTACTATAGCGTGCTTCGCTCCTCTAGTTGCTATTGGCATTGGGCCGATCAAGTCAATTCCCCACATGGCGAATGGCCAAGGCGAGGTAATACTCTACAAGAGTTCAGGTGGTTGGCAGATGTTATTGGCAATTTTTTGACACGTCTCACATCTCGCTGCCACTCTTTTGGCGTCGGTGAATAGTGTTGGCCAGTAAAAACCCTGCCTTAATGTTTTGTGGGCTAGGCTGACACCCCCAGCGTGATTCCCACAATTTCCACTATGTATGCTTCTCAGGATACCTTCTGCTTCTTCAGGCCCAACACATCTTTGCAGTGCCCTTGAGTACCCCCTTTTGTACAGTTCTCCATTGAATACTGAATATCTCGTAGCTCTGTACTTCAATCGTTTTGCTTCTAATGGGTCACTTGGGAGTACATCATTGACGAGGTACTCTTTGATTGGTGTGATCCAGCTGTCTCTCTCGCCAAAGACTACTCTAACTTCCTTTGATTTGAATATACTCGGTTGCCGTAGGCGGATCATAGAGATAGTTTTGGGCCAGATGTTGATTGTGGCGGATGCCAATTTGGCCAAGGCATCAGCCTTCTCATTTTCTTCTCTAGGGACATGAACAATTCTGTATTCTTTAAATCTTTCTAATAGCTCATTTGCTAATTCCAGGTAGGTGATCATGCTTTCATCTCTCGCCTGGTATTCATCTAGCACCTGATTGACAACAACTTGAGAGTCGCTGAAAATTTCCACCTCATCTGCTCCTAGGACTGTGCAAACTTTTAAAGCTGCTATGAGTGCCTCGTATCCAGCTTGATTGTTAATAGCTTTGAAGTCAAAACGCAAGGTACATTCTACTGAATCTCCTTCCGGGGTTGACACCACTACCCCTGCTCCGTTGCCGTGCGTGTTTGACGACCCGTCAACGCGGAGTTGCCATTTGAATACTTTCTTATTTCGCTCCACCATCATTCTCGCTACCTTTATGCTTGGCTCGATGAATTCTACTACAAAGTCTGCCACCGCTTGGGCTTTAATTGCTGTCCTTGGAAGATACTCTACATCGAATTCACTTAACTCGATCGCCCACTTCGTTAATCAACCGGATACTTCTGGTTTCTGCAGAATTAATTTCAGTGGGCAGTTGGTGTATACTCCGATTTTATGAGCCTGGAAATATGGCCTTAACTTCCTTGCTGCTGTTATTAGAGCGAGTGCCATTTTTTCGGCCGACGAGTACCTAGTTTCGGCTGGTAACAGTGCTTTGCTGGTGTAGTATATTAGTTTCTGGATCTCCTCTTCCTGTCTTACCAGTACGGAATTTGTGGCTGCTTCAGAGACGGACAAGTACATATACAGTGTTTCTCCCGTTTCTGGTTTTGATAGTAGCGGTGCCTGCCCAAGGTACTCTTTCAAGGCCTGGAAAGCTCTTTCACAATTCTCATTCCACTCGACTCCCTTTCCTTTCTTTAGAGCTTTGAAAAATGGTAGGCATCGGTCTGTTGATTTAGCTATGAACCTGCTCAGTGATGCCAGGCACCCCGTGAGTCTTTGGACGTCCTTCAAAGTTCTTGGCGAAACCATTTTTGCTAATGCTTGGATTTTTTTCAGGGTTCACCTTTATTCCTCTTTGATGTACTTGATATCCGAGAAACCTCCCAGAAGGTACGCCGAATACATATTTTGCTGGATTCAACTTCATTCCATACCTAACTAACACATCGAATGTCTCCCTCAGGTCATCTGTATGTCTGTCTGCTGTGATGCTTTTAGTCAGCATATCGTTAACGTAAACCTCCATATTTCTTCCTATTTGCCTGGCGAACATTTTGTTGACCAGGTGCTGGTAAGTTGCTCCAGCGTTCTTCAGGCCGAATGGCATGACTGTGTAACATTATAACCCCTGGTCGGTGGTGAACGCTGTCTTCTCCTCATCTGGCTTGTGCATCTTTATCTGGTTATATCCTGAATATGCATCCATGAAGCTCAACGTCTCATGTCCGGCTGTTACATCGACTAACTGGTCAATCCTTGGTAGCAAGAAGCTATCCTTGGGGCAGGCCTTGTTCAGATCGGTGAAGTCGACGCACATCCTCCATTGGTTGTTCTTCTTTTTCACTAGAACTACATTCGCCACCCATTCCGGGTACTTGACTTCTCTAATTGATCTTGCAGCGAGCAACTTTGACACCTCCTCTTTTATTGCTGCACTTCTTTCTAGGTTAAAGCTTCTCCTTTTTTGCACAACCGGTTTGCATTTTTCATTCACAACCAGGTTGTACGAAATCACGCTTCTATCAATTCCCGGCATGTCTTCATGGCACCAAGCGAAAATCTCCTTGTATTCTCTCAACAAGTTTGTCACATCTCTCTTAACTCGTTCAGTCAGCCTTGCTCCGATCTTAACTGTTTTGTCCGATTCTGCTTCGTTTAAAACAATCGACTCAGTTGGCTCTTCTTTTTCTCTGCTCGTTTTGTCTCTTGGGTCCAGTTCAAAGGTTTCCGGATCATCTTCCTGCACTTCCTTGTCTACTTCGAATATGCTCAAGGTCTCCATCCCTGCCTTATCTTTGAAGATTGATAAGTTGGCGCGGCGAGCCATCTCCTGTGACCCTTTTAATTCTTCGACACCAAATTCTGTAGGGAACTTTATTTTCAACGCGTGGGTTGAAGTAACAGCTCGAGCTTTGTTAAGAAACGGTCGGCCAAGCAAAGCGTTATAAGGCCAATTATGGATGTCGACCACAACAAAGTCCAGCAGGATTATTCGCCGGCATGGCGCTGTACCAAACCTTACCGGCAACTTCACAGTTCCCAATGATCTCACTTCTGCACCCCTAAAACCTTTCAATGGCACATGGAATGGTTCAAGATCTTTTCTGTCCAGCCGCAACTCATCGTATACCCTAGCACTTAAAATATCAGCTGAACTCCCATTGTCAATCATTACCCGAAGGACATCCATGTGGGCTATTCGAACTCCCACTATGATTGCATCATTAGGCTTTGCATCAATTCCGTCCGAGTGTTCTGCTGTAAACATTATGGGATCATGTCCTTCTCTTCCTTTATTGGGGTTTCTTTGCACAGAATTAATCTCCATGCTTCTGCTTTCATACATTACTTCTCGGACTTCTGACATCCTTTCTCGATTGCTTATCCCAGTATGGGGCCCGCCAAAAATGGTGTTTATAGTGGCGTTAGGGCTGTTTCTATTGGACTCTTCCTTTCCTGCCCGTTTCCTTAGCGGCTGTCCTGGCGACCATCGTGCTTGTCTCCTTTCAAAGCAAAGTCCTTCAGGTGCCCATCTCTGATCAAGCTTTCAATGTGATCGCGCAGCTGGAAACATTTTGAAATTTCATGCCCATGGTCTTTGTGAAATCGGTAGTACTTAGTTGCATCTCTCTTGGCATTTGCTGATTGCTGCCGAGGGTATTTAGCGAGTCCTTTGTCTTCTACCACAGAAAGTATCTCCTCCTGATCGCCAGTTAAATGGGTGTAATGGTTGTACCTTCCTCGAAACCTATTGGCTCGAGCGTTTCCTCTGCTTTCTCTTGGATGTCCCTTTTGGCCTTTCTCGTCTCTCTGGCGATCACGTGACTACGTCTTTTTGTCATCCTTATGGTCCGATTTTGAGTCAGGCTTGTGTCCATGTACGTAGCTACCCCCTTGCGCTACTTCTTCTTCTTCTGCCAGTGTATAGTCGCCAGCTATTTCCATCATCTCCTCATAAGTTTTTGGTCTATCTCTTCACAGGTCAAAGGATAATCGCCCACTTTGTAATCCATTGGTGAAAGCGACGATCACAGCTACATCACTGGCGTCCTCAATTTGAGCAACCTCCTTCCCGAATCTTGCTAGATACTTCTTGATCGACTCATTGCGTTCCTACTTCAAGTTTGATAGATGAGCGATTGACTTTCTTCTCTGGACACTCCCCATGAATTGCCTTATGAATGCTTTGCTGAGGTTTGAGAAACTGCTTATACTTCCGAGTGGAAGTCTTCCAAACCACCTGGAGGCGAGGTCGCCGAATGTTTACGGGAAGGTGAGGCACAACAGCCCATCATTGGATGAGTACTGGGCCATAATATTATGGAATCGGTGAACATGCTCCTTCGGATCCCTGTTCTCCTTATACTGCTCAATGGTTGGCATTCTAAATCTGTCTGGAAATTGGGTGCGAGCAATATTTTCAACGAATGGGCTATCCGACTCATCATCTAAAGATACGTTACGACCATACCTTCATGCCATCGCTGAAACTTTTCTTGATAGCTCTTGTAGGGTGACATCTCGCTGACCAGTTGGTTCTCCTGCTGGATCGAGTCTACTCTTGATTGTCATTCTCCCATGGTTGCCTCCATCATCTGGGCTCCTTCGATCTTCTATGCTCTCGGATCTTCTTCGCCGTGCTCTTTTGGATCGTAATTCCCTTCGTGGACGAGGACTCTTATCTTCGGAAGAGATAGAACGGTGTCTCCACCGGTTCCGTTGATATGTGTCACTGGAATTGACCCCATGTACGTGCCTGGTCTCGCTCCTCCCTAGATTCTTCATTCATCACACTTTTTCCCTTCCTTTGTTTTCTCCCTTCGAAATCCTTAGGGTGGTCCTGAGGAGTCTCCTCAGTGGATTGTCTTGCTTGAGCATCAGGGGTTGCAATGTGAACTTCCGATCGTAGCCTTCCGGGCGGATGGATTCCAGGAGTGGTTAACTCGTAAGGAGAAGAAACTCCCAACCCTATGGGAAGCGAAAGCCCTATTTTGCTAGCCTCGCTGATTAAGTTTACCAATGCAGTTTGGAAGTGTTGCAGAACCCCGGGGTCGGCTGCCTTAGTTCCTGGCATTGCCGCTGATTGTTCCCCGATCGCCACCGCCCTATCTCCTGTCGGCGCGGTTGGTTCAACAATTAGATCTCCGCTAGAGTTACCATATCTGTCACTGTCATTGTTCATATTCTTCAATTCGCAAGGGTTCCTCGAAGTTTCTGTTCAAATCCCCCTCCTTCTAGCGCCAATTGTTGACGGTGAAATTTGGATTGCCACACACACAACAATTATATCAACTTAAAGTAAAACGAAAAAATAATCAATGCATGCAAGAGACAGATTTTTACATGGAAAACCCTTGAATGGGAAAAAAACCACGGCGCCCTAGAGAGTAGAAAAATAGTACTAGTCTTATTGCTTTGTTACACACTCAGATCTCTCATACGATTGCTCTCTTCTCCCTCTCTCTCAGTTTTTGAACCTGTAAGGATTCCCGTTGTTTTTAATTGGCTTATTTCGTGATCAAACCATAAATGGGGATCCTTTGTAAGGGTAGTTTAGATGTTGTTATAAGTGCTTTAGGCCCTTTGAAGACCTCATTATTGACAAGCACCAAAGGTAATATTCTAAGTGCTTTCTTGTCTTGAAGAGATAGTTGCACACACTCACAACTCATGCATATGTTTAATCTTTGTATGTTGTGTTTCTTTTTGTTGTGCATAAATGCTTATTTACATCTCTTCTTGCTTGATTTAATGATTGCATCTTGTGTTTATAACATCATAGCATTTAGGCTTTTAGGATGCATATTGGTTGACTTTTGTTCCACTTGCATGATTGCTTGTGGGGACAAAATTGAAGGTTGTGCGCTGGTCCACCAGCGCGCCGCTCACCGGCGCAAAACGCCCAGTGGAGAGCCGCTGGTCGTGCGCTGGTGTGGACCAGCGCCGGCCACCAGCGCCAATCGCCCAGGTGTGCACCGCTGGACTGGCGCTGGTGGCAGCGCCTGTCGTCCAGCGCTGGTCCACCAGCTCAGGTCCACCAGCGCACAGAGCATTTTTCTGGCGAAATTTCAAAACGACCTCACTTCACTTATGGCCTCTATATATATGCTAACTTGATTTTAGGTCACTTAGAAGAGTTCTTATTCATGCTTCATACTTAGGATATTTTTCAATAGAAGAAAAATACACAAAGAACTCATTTTTAATTACTCAAACACTATTTCATGATCATCAATCATCATCTAGCATCATCTTAGATCATCTAGATGTCATCTTGCATGGAATCTTCATCATACTTTGCTTGGTAAGCTTTTCACTAATATCTTACATATTTTGTGTTTAATTTATCTAGCAATCTCAATTAATTACTTAATTGTTATTTTGTATGCTTTAGATACAAAATTGAGATTAGTATGATGTATGTTTGAGAAGTTGTATTGTGCTAGCATATTAGGTTTTGTGCTTGATATTGATTAGCTTAACTAATTGACATGTCATTTAGTTTTGATATCTAGGATTGTTCTTAATTGCATATTAATCATCTTAGATAAGCATATAGGGTTTCCCTTGCTCTATGTTGCATTTTGGATATTTTCACATATTCACTTAGGGTTGTATTCTCTTCAAGAGAAGGTAAGTCTTGTGTGTAGCAATCGGGATTAGGTTGCTTAGATCACAAGCAAATTGGACTAGGTTCACTCATACCGGGATTAGGTAGGTGTGTGATTACTTCCGGGATTAGGTTGTAATCGTTTGCACATTTAGTGGATTCGAGGTTCGAGTGTGGCTTACTTACATAGCCCGTGGTTTTTCCCGTGAGGGTTTCCACGTAAAAATCAAGTGTTGATTTAATTTCCGCACCATATTACACTTGCTTGTTTATATTATCTTGAGGGTAAATTCGTAATTTTGACTAACACGAAAAATTGGGTAAAAAGCTTAAAATCTATTCACCCCCCCCCCCCCCCCCCTCTCTAGATAGCTTTATACACACCGTGCTATATTTAGTTTCAGAATCCTTTCCTCATGGGATAGATGGTTCTATTTATATCTGTCTAATTAGGGTTTTCCCTTGTTTTTAGCCGTGTTGGTAGTAGATTTCCTTCTTTGATTCGTACTAGGATTCCCCTGCTGTCACGGATCCGGATATGTTATTTATCTCTTTTTTTCTTTATGTTTCCTTGTTGCCATGGGTCTTCTAGAGGTTAGGATTTATTTCTGTGTTTCTGTCGAGTTGGTTCGGGCCCAGTATGCTGATGCAGCGAGTACCTTCAATCCTGGGTTTTATCCTTTGGCGACCACGTCTCTACCTTTGGCGAGTATATGAATGATGAATGTACACAAACGAATAGGTTTTTACACCTTTTTCAAACCCTTGAACAAACATTCGTTTGTCCCTCAAGGTAGCCTTACACACAACACGATAAGCCAAGGAAGACATACAAAGACAATACGATAATACAATCATAAGAGCAACGTCTAAGTATATCAACAAGTTATGTGAGGTAAAATAGCAAATAAACATAACAACAAAATAAGCTTGTATTTCATAAGATGTTCAATGTGTTACAAAAGTGATCAAAATGTCACTATACAAAAATTACAATATATAAAAGAAATAAAGATACAAATTGATCTATAGAATGAATACACTAATCACACTATACAAAGACTTGCTTCACAATATATCACATGTGGATATTATGAATCAAGACAATAAAATATACAATTAAAATATAAGAGAAAGAGATAGGAAGAATTAACACAAGGGATTTTTTAACGTGGTAAAATCTCCAAGGAGGAAACATCCACGGGTTGAACTACAACCATTGGGTACTATATTATTGGAAAGCAAACATAGAACATTCACAAAATGACCAATCTTTAGCTCACCCATCCTAGTGAAGTCTAAGCCTACCCAACCCAACCCTATTGGAAAGTATGAAATCCCTCAATGATGCGGAACCACCATATATTGGACAACACACACAACCAACATCGATGGTAGATTAGAAATTCCTCAAGAGTGCATACACCTCCGTGTACCCCGCTCTATCGGACTCTATGTCTAACCATACGCCTAGGCCTACCAATACAATAGCCAACTCCCTATCCAAGGCACTCTTGCCTCTAGGGAGCCTCCCATGCATGACTATCCGAGTCCTCCCGACTCTAGCCATGACTCCTTGCTTACCTATCCGAGTCATCCCGACTCTAAGCAAGACTTCTTGCTTGGCTATCCGAGTCATCCCGACTCTAACCAAGACTTCATGCCTTTTACAAGGACTTCCTAGTGTGATCATGTGAATGCAAATGATGCAAACATTCAATACAACATAGAACATGTGATCAATACATTCTATGGCACAAATAGACCTAAACATGTGATATCACAATTAATCAAGTCTAGATGCAAAAATACATGAAAAGAAACCTAAGCATGTGAAACACCTAACACATATACTCAAAGTCTCATTCACACACATAACACTTGAATCACAAAATGTTCATGAAGTACAAATTCAAGATGCTATCAATATACAATTAAAAGCTAGATATATGAGATTAAAATCAATCAATATACTAGACAAAAATATAGAGCAAGGTTTTGAGATTTACATCAATCAAAACCTATATTCTCTAAATTACAAAAAAATACATAAATCCTAGATTTTAATAATCAAAGGATCAAATCAAATCTCAAAGTCATTTTAACACAAAATTAATTCAATTAAGTATCAAACAACCTAAGATGCCATTCTAATCACAATACAACTCACAAACATATGTAAAACCTAGAATCATAGAATCTAGTCAACATTAGTCCACAAATTGAGTTTCAATTAGAATGATAATCAAGCTATCTTTCCAAATAGCTTTTACCAAACAATAACATAGATATAGAAGAAGAAACCCCGAGCAAATGGAAGGTCAAATAACAAGAAATCCCAAAGTTGAGACTCATACCTCGGATTCTGCAGCTGGTTCAGAAATTAGTGTCCAACCACTTGAAATCATGATCAAACAGCCACCAAACCACTTGGAGATGTTAGAGGACTCAAATACGAACACTCTCCAACTTGAATCACTCAAATCCAACTCCGGATGAGGAAGATATGGTGTTTTGAAGTTTGGAAAAATTGGAGAGGATGTATTACGGGAAAACTGAAAATTTCTTCAACTAAATTCAAAATGGAGAGAGAGAGGGAAGAAATAGGAGAGAGAGAGGGAAGATTTCGGTCAACCAGGTGGTGCCACATCACCCCCTGGCCGTGGGGGGCGCGTGGCCCACATGGGAGCAGAGGCTGCTCCAGGCCGTGAGGCCCACGGCCTCAACCACGGCCAGCCCTTGTGGCCCACGGCCTGGGCTATCCTCTCGCGCGCTCCCTCAGTTCATCGGCCCGTATCTCGGGCGTCCGAACTCTGAATTCGAATCCATTTCCCGATTACAAACCGTGACTCTCTCACGCACGACGACGACTATACAACTTTGAAAAACGGTTGAGAAATCATCTCGGAAATCATCGATGAAGTCAACTCAACGAAAGAGAACGTAAAGTGGCACAGTCAACTTGTTTGGACTCGAAACCTTATGAATGAGTAACCGAAACGACCGGAACTCAATAAGGCATTGAATAAGAACATGTTCAAGTCCTAAACACAAAATACGGAAACATACAAACACAAATACACACACATATGCTAGTTTCCGGACATAGTCCTAGAAAATGCAAAACACAAAGTTTATTAACTAAATGTGAATGCATGAGCATATTTTGCCAAGTGTGTGAAAGTGAAATATAAATGAAATTAAATCATGAAGGGACACACAAGAATGATATGTGTGAGTGTGTGCCTAGCCTTGTAAGAGATAAGAGGTATTTGAATACCTTTGTAGACCGATAATGCCCGAAACTCTTAAAAGCCGGCAACTTGAACGAATAATGGTTGAGACGTCCTTCGTCTTCGAAATTCTTCAATTACTAACCACTAAACATTACAAGTTAAACACGTTTTGATATGGAATTAATGCCAACACTAATTATCAACCTTACAATATATATCTAGCTTTGGCGACCACACCTTTGACTTTATTGATTTGAGGTTTTTAACATTTTGACTTGCCACATTTTCTCCCTTGACCCGGTCAATGAGTGACGTGGCAATCATTTACTGACTCTCTTGGTGACGTGTTTGTTTGGTGAATTTATACATACAACAGATACCTTCAAGAAGAAGTGTATGTTGAACAACCTAAAGGTTTTGTAGACCCACACTCTCCTAATCATGTGTTTAAATTGAAAAAAACCCTCTATGGTCTTAAGCAAGCTCCAAGAGCTTGGTATGATAGGTTGACTCAATACCTTATTGACAACCAATATAGGAGAGGTGGCATTGATGGAACATTGTTTATCAAACATCATGATCATGATATTTTTGTTGCACAAATATATGTTGATGACATTGTTTTGGGGTCTACTAATAAAACCAATGTTGATGAATTTGTAAGTGTTATGTCAAGTGAATTTGAAATGAGTATGGTGGGTGAGTTGAATTTTTTCTAGGAATACAAGTAAAGCAAACTAGTATGGGCATAATGTTGAACCAATCTAAATATGCTAAAAACCTTGTTAAGAGATTTGGCCTAGAAAATGGAAAAGATTTTGAAATACCCATGAGTACTACTCTAAAACTTGACAAAGATGAAAAGGGAAAAGTATTGACCAAAGCCTTTATAGAAGCATGATAGGTAGTTGTTAGGTTTTTGGTTTGTCTTGGCATGTATTCCATATCAAAACGATGTTCTCTTGTAATGTTTAGTGGTGTAAGTTTTAAAAGATTCAAGGCGTCAAAGAAAGTCTTGGCCACAACTTATGCAAGATGTCGGCTTTAAAGAGAAACAAGTTTCATCGGTCTACAAAGGTATATAAGACCTCACTTCTCTTACAAGGCTAGGCACACACACACACATGGCATTCATATGTGTCCCTACATGGTTGAACAACTTTTATAGATCACTTGCACACACTTGGTAATGTTTGCACATGCATTAGATTTAATTTGATAAACATTGTAATTTGCATGTTCTAGGACTATGTCTAGGAAATGGCATACGTGTGTGATTTTGTGTTTATATGTTTCCGTATTTTTGTTGTTGGACTTGAACATGATCTCTTATGATTCCTTATTGAATCCCGGTCATTTCGGTTTCTCATTCATTAGGTTTCGAGTCCAAATGATGTAGCTACGCTACTTTGCATTCTCATTCGTTGAGTTGTCTTCGTCGTCATTTTCTGAGATGAATTATCAACCTTTTGTCAAAGTTTTGTAGTCTTCGTTGTGCGTGAGGGAGTCACGATTCGTAATCCAAAAACGGATTCGAAATCGGAGTTCGGAGACCCTAATACGGTCGAAGAACGCGAGAGGAGCGCGGGAGAAGCAAGCTAGGCCAATGGCCAAGCTTAGTGACCACATGTGCCACACGGCCAGCATGGCCCTCTACCCACGTGTGCCACACGTGGGGCTAACGTGGCACATGATGGTTGGCCAATCCTTCCCTCTCTCTCTCTCTCTTCTTTTTAAATATTTCCATTCCCTCTCATTTTCATTTTTAAGAAGAAAAAGTTAAAACTCTCACCAGAATTTTCTCTCCAATTTTTCTCACCTTCCAAACACCATAACTTTCTCATACAAAGTCGGAATGATTGATTCAAGTTGGAAAAAGTAACAATTTTACATTTGTAATAAGTAATCTAAAATGAAAAAACAAAAATATCATAGTATGTATTTGTAAAACTTATCTATATGTCTAACAAATTAGGATCTATAAGACTTTAGATATTAAAAAAAATAATAAATAAATAATTTTTAAAAAAAAATCAAACAAACAAACAAACAAAAACAGCCCCTAACATAGTTATATGCGTTAAGTTTAAATGGCTCCAATAGACAAAAATACCCTCATCTCATTTTTTTTATTACATTTTTACCATTTATAGGTTTTTTTTTTTCACAAACCTCTGGATGGAGGT